>VDFB02171184.1:0-28921 GCA_007258455.2 Sequoia sempervirens | reverse complement strand
CAACGCAACAAGTACATTGCTTCAAAGAGGGGCAAAATGTAGACATGCAAATTTTACATTATGCATTCGATCAGGATCATTTATCAATTAAACTAGACATTTGCATTAGATCCATTTAAATAATCTCATTGCCTAAGGTTATTTAAAATAAAAAAGCCATTTAAATCAAATCTTAAATCATTTTCCAAAGTCCAAAAAGTCAAATCAGTTAATCAGCATTAAATCAGCATAATCATCATTAAATTAATCTAATCCTAATCTAAGGCTAATCCCATCCCACTTGCATTATCTAGACCTAGCCACTTGCACAATAAATCAATTTTATTGATTTATTAAAACATCATTTTCTCTCAACAATGACAAGTCAAACAGGGCATTTATTGCTCTTCTTTCTTGTCCCCCTCTCAAAATTAATTGCAAATTTGAATTCAAAATTTCCCCCTCTTGGGCACTCTTCCCAAATCTTGCACATACATCCATCAATCACATGATGACAAGTGTCCTCAATTCATTGGCTTGATTTTGATCCCACATTGGTCCCTCTTCAACATTCAACATTTTGAAAATCTTTAAATACAAGCATCATCCTCAAGCAAATCCTTCACAATCTTCACAATTTCATGCAAGGTTACTCTCTTCATTGGAGATTTGATCTTGTTTATCATCACTCCACCATCTTCATAGCATTTTCAATTTGAGCTTTGGTCAAGGATTGGGAAAGGGTCACTAGCACATGTGACACCAATCCAACTATGGAATAGGTAACTTGTGATTGTTTTCATGATGCTTGTAGCTTGCTTTCATCTTTTTGTTGCATGTTTTAAACATTTTACAAGGTATTTCATAGAGGTATTTTGTTAAATTTGTGAAGTGCTAACCCTTATGTGAGTTTAGTTTTTGCAGATTTAAAGGGATGCCTTACAGATGGAAATGAGATGAGTTTAAGATGCTTAGAATAACAAATTTATATTATCCAAAACATCTTAAATGATGATATGATGTGAGATTAATGAGATTGATGATGTAATATGCTATGATTATGCAAATGTATGATTTATGCAGATGCTTAGACTAACAGATCTATATTATGATGATGATGTAAATGCAATGTATGTGAAATGATCGATGTTTCCTATTATGTATGATATGAATGATATATGGTATGCTAATAGTTTTTTGGATGCAGGATGGATGCATGATGGATGTATGATGGATGCATTTGAGATGATGATGTTAGGCACGGAAATGAGATGATGACAAGAGGATCCAACAAGTCCAACATTATGAGAGACATTTAGATGACGATAGGATGCAGATGATGATGATGAGGATAAAATGATGATGATGATTTTCTTATCAATGATTGGGATTTTAAAATGGCTACTTACCTAAGGTTTTAGAGTAACACACGATAAATATGCATCATAGTATAAAGAGCCGTGGATGGCATTGTATCTTAGTACCATGGACTTTGACTTGACAAACAGTCAGGAGTACTTTTGTTCACACTTGACATAGAAACCTTTACATTGTATACCCAACAAAGAAAGTATTCACCAAGTTATTTTACAAGAACATCCAACAAGCACTGCAGACAAAAGATAATGATCGTTGCCCCATTCCTATCTCTCTAAGTCCTTCGTTTGGATATCATTGAGAGGTCCTTGGAATGAGTGCAATAAGATAAATCAAAAGAAAAGATCAAGTACACAAAAAAGTCAATGTTCTTCATACCTCTAGACAAGGGATGTATTTTTTTTAGGATAAGTTTCCAAAGTGATTTTCCAAAAGATAATGCCCATTGTCAATTTGATATATCCTAGGGACATGCATTTGTATAGAATCGATGATGGCTTGATAAGTTGATTGATAGTGCTTTTCTTAGGCTACTTCATAGGTTGGGAGCTTTGTCCGCCTTGTATTGTTCCAAATGTGACTTCCTGTGGCAAGGTTGTCCCCTAAGATATATGGTGATTTAAATCCCAAGACAAAGCACATGAATCCACTTTTTGGTGAATTTGGATCTGGAATGGGAGAGTCTTCATATTTATCTAGAGGTTTTAGGCCCTCAAAGGTGAATGGGTGTCTTTCCAAGTGTGACAATAGGCCAATTGTTGAGATCCAGCCTGAAGCTATTATGGACGATATTAACTACCTATCAAAACATGCTCTGATTTGTAAGTTCCTTGGGATACGAGTATCTTTGCCTTTTTTGGAATCCTGGGCTCGACGTACTTGGTCTCCAGAGGGGGATATGGATGTAATGTTGGTAGCCAATGGCTATTTTCAAGTGATCTTCTCTTGCATGTCAGACAAGAATAAAGTTTTTGAAGGAGGGCCCTATTTCTACAATCAGGTGGGTCTCTTCATTAAGCCTTGGCATGTGGGATTCAATCCTATAGAAGAGCTTCCTTCATGGGTTCCGGTTTGGGTGAGATTACCATGGCTTCCTTTGGAATTCTGGAGGGAGGACATTTTTATCTTACTTGCAAGCCAGCTTGGAAAACCAGTTGGTCCTTCGAGATAGACTATGGAGAAGAAGGTAATTACCTATGCCCGAGTATGTGTAGAAATTGATTTGAATAAGCCCTTGCCTGATTCTATAGAAATTCGGTTGGGATCAAGCTCATGGATTCAACAACTTGATTATGAAACACTACCATTCCATTGCCGCTTGTGTCATGAATATGGGCATTTGCAAAGGATGTGCCCCAAATCTAATCCTGTAGAAGATTCAAAACTGGGGTCAGCTAGTGCACCTCCTAATCAAGATAAAGGGAAGGCCCCCATGAGGGAGGACAAGGAGGGTTTCATTCCTATAAGAGCTCGTAACAAGGGTCGAGGCCAAAAGCGGACCTTTAAAGATAGACAAGCAGATGAGGTTTTTAATAGGTTTGATGCTCTAGATGATCTAGAATAGTTTGATGGAACTATTGCTAATATGCCTACTGGACAGGATCTCTTGGAGGCAGGGGAGATAGGTGGGGATGAGAACATCATTCAGACCAATCAGCAGGAGGGAGTGACTGGGATTTAGATGGATAAAGACACTTCTGTGAGGCCGATGGAGGGGTTGGGAGCTAGTGGAGGCATGGAGTTGCAGGAGATTTCTGCTCCTCCACATTCTAAGTCTTGTGCTGGGATTGTTTGGCAGGAGGAGAGCAAAAGCAAGGGATCCCCTTCTGTTTTAGGTATTCATCAAAAGACTATTAAAAAAGATGCTTCAGAGAAGTCTCTTAAGGTGGGGAGGAAGAAAGACCAGGAAAAGGTGAAGTTAGTAGGAGAGACTTTAGTGGAGTCTGGTTCTGTGAAGACCATTGATTCCCACTTTCCTCTACCTCAGAAATGATTGTTCTTTCATGAAATGTAAGGGGGTTGAATAACATCCCTAGACAAAAGGCTATTCGGGAATTGATTAAGTCTTATTCGCCTGAGGTGGTTTTTATTCAGGAAACTAAGTTATCTATTGAAAGGATGCTTTCCACAGTTGCTAAGATTTGGCCTAGAAGTCTCTGTCAATGCATTGGTGCTCAAGGAAGTTCGGGAGGCTTGGCTCTATTATGGGATCCTCGCAAGCTGGTCCCACTCTGGTGGATATCTAGTAGGTCTTCTATTTCCGTTGTGGCAACTTGTTGTGAAATCGGTGAGACTCTTCTCTTCGCTAATGTTTATGCTCCAACTGACTTCATGGGAAAAGCTTTACTTTGGTCACATATAGGATATGTTTGTTCTTTTGCTCCTTTGTTCCCCTAGATTATAGCAGGAGATTTTAATGTAGTTTTAAGTTTGGAAGAGAAGCGTGGAGGTAATCCTAGGCTTGACCCTTCTGCAAGCCTTTTGAGAAGTAATATTGAAAGTTTGAAGGTTGTGGATATTACACCTTCCAATGGTTTGTTCACTTGGAATAATAGAATATGTGGGGCGGGGCGATAGCAGAAAGGTTAGACAGGTTTCTTGTGTCCTGTTACTAGATGGCGGATTGTTGGAATACTAGATCAGAGATTTTGGACTAGAGAGGTTCAGATCACTGGCCAATTCTTTTATCTGCCTCTAAGTTTCAAATGACAAAGAATCCCTCTTTTAAGTTTCAGCTTATGTGGTTGAGGGATGCTTCTCTTCAGGATCATATGCTTGCTTGGTGGGGGGAAGGGAAGCCTGCTTATGGCACTGCTATGTTTTCCTTTGTTAAGCAATTACAGTTTGTTAAGTTTAAGCTGAAAAGGTGGAACAGGATGTTTTTTGGCAACCTCTTCACAGCTAAGAGAGACGCCCAGCTGAGGGTGGACACTATTACTCGTCAAATCAGAGAGTGAGGTCTATCTAATGGGCTATTTAGAGAAGAAGCTATGGCGCTGAGAGAATTGGAAGAATGGGAGCTACATGAGGAGATCTATTGGAAACAAAAAGCTCGGATCGATTGGCTTCAGGAAGGGGACAGAAACACTAAGTTCTTCCACAACACTGTAAAAGATAGAAGGCATGGGAGTGCTCTCAATTCTCTCATGACAACAGAAGGGACTTTGGTTTCCTCTCATCGGGAGATTGCCCTGGAGGCCACTCAATTTTTTGGTAGTCTATTTTCAGAGGACTCTGATCCTGCTAGGGTTGAGGAGGATTTGGTGTTGGAGTGCATCCCCCCCATTGTCACTCCTGAAATGAATGAGGCTCTCATTAAACCTGTCTCCCTATCTGAGATAGAAGCAGTGGTGTTTGGAATGAAAAAGGGTAAAGCCCCTGGACCCGATGGGTTTCCTATAGATTTCTTTCAAGCTTTTTGGGATATTGTCAAGATGGATCTCTTTGAAGTGGTGCAAGAATCGTTTAACAATAAGCAAATGCTTAAGGCTTTGAATGCTACCTTCCTTGCCCTCATCCCAAAAAAGGAAGGTGCTAACTCTCTTAACTCCTTTAGACCTATTGCTTTGTGCAATGCCACGTACAAAATAATCACTAAAGTGATAGCTGAACGACTAAAGCCATGGCTCAGTAATCTAATCTCGGAGGAGTAAGGGGGATTTGTTATAGGAAGGCAAATTTTGGATGGGGTTATTATAGCTGCAGAAGTTGTGCACTCTATGGCGGCCTCAAAGGAGAAAGCCATGTTCATAAAGCTTGACATGGCCAAGGCGTATGATAGGGTCAAATGGAGCTTTTTGCAAAAAGTTCTCCAAGCCTTTGGTTTTGGGAAGGAGTGGATTAGTTGGGTTATGAGCTGCATTACTTCACCCTCTTTTACTATCCTCATCAATGGGGAACCTACTGATCTTTTTGGGGTGGCTAGAGGCCTTAGGCAAGGGGATCCTCTCTCCCCCTACCTTTTCATTTTGATGGCAGAGGTCTTGGGAAGGTTTCTCAAGTCTCAAGTTAGGCAGGGTATGATTCAGGGTTGGAAGTGGGGGCATGTCATTCCTCCTTCTTCCCACCTCCAATTTGTGGATGATACGACTTTGATGGGTGTAGCTAGAATTCAGGAGGCAATTAATTTCCGAAGAGCTTTGAATATTTATGTGAAAGCCTCAGGACAAAAGATTAATGAAGAAAAGTCCCATATCTTTTTCTTCAATACCCCTGCTCCTATTCAAGCTAGGATTGCTCGGATCTTGAGGTTTCAAATTGGAACTCTTCCTTTTGTGTATCTTGGAATCCCTCTTTTAGACAAAAGACTATCAAGAGGTGTGTGGCAGGAAATTTTGGATAAATTTCGGAGCAAGGTGAGTCATTGGACCCACTGGTGGCTTTCAACAGCTGGTAGAGTGACTCTTTTGAAGTTCGTTGTCTAGGCTCTCCCTATCTATAGGTGCCTTGTGCAGACTGCCCCGGCTGGTTTCGTCAAGGATTTGATTCCCTGTCCAGACAGTTTTTATGGATAGGTAATTTTCTTTCCTCCAAGTGGAGTTTGGTCAAATGGGATTGTGTTTGCAGATCAAAGCAGGATGGGGGCCTTGGTTTGCGGAAAACAAGCTTGATCAGGAGGGCTCTTGCTGCTAAGCTCTTTTGGAGATGGTGCACAAGCCACGATCAAGGATGGGATAAGATCCTTAATGTTAAGTATCTTGGTGGGGTGAATGGGAAAGATGTACCAAGATACAACTTGACAGGAAGGGGATCCATGGTTTGGGATACTTTGAAGAAAGGAGTGCAGCTTGTCAAGAAGGGTCTTTTTTGGATTTGTAATCGGGGTTCTAATGCCTTGTTCTGGGAGGATTCTTGGGATGGATTCCCTCCTATCTTATCTCAATACCCCCACCTGCAACCTCTTTGTGATATTTTTCTTGCAGCTGGCTAGAGTAAAGTTGAGGATTTTAAGATGACTTTAAGGGTGGGTCGTGGCGAGGGAGCTAGATGGAAAGAACCTTTTGAATGGCCTCTAGGGGGTACTGAGGGCGAGAGGGAGACTCTTGCTAGGATTCTTGTTGGTAGAACTTGTAACTCTTTGAGAGAACCCGATACCCTTGCTTGGGGACCTAATCCAAAAGGAAAGTTTTCAGTGGCATCTAGTTATCAAGAGTTGGAAAGATTAGCTTTTGATAGGACTGACAGTCCTTGGTGGAAGCAGGTTTGGAATAAGTCTGCTTGGCCTAAATGTAATTTTTTCTTGTGGCTTGTGGTGCAGAATAAATGCCTTACCTGGGAGAATCTTTAGAAGAGAGGCTTTCATGGGCCTTCTATCTGTATTTTATGTAATAAAAATGAGGAAAATAGCTCACATCTCTTTTTCCACTGCTCTTTCACCAGAGTTATTTGGCACCGGTGGTGGGAAGCTTGGGAGCATGCTTGTATTCATGCCAACTCTCTGGTTGAGTTCTGGAATAGTCTTGGTAGACCCCCTTCTAAGACCTCCTTTCTTGAGGTGGCTTGGGACATTGGTCCAGGATTTATTATCTGGCAGGTGTGGTTGGAAAGGAACCGCAGGATATTTCAGGATAAGTTGAGGATGGTGCAATAGGTGTAGTTGCAAGTGATAAATATGCTTCAGGAAACCCTGGCTGCGAAGTGTGATCTCTCTGAGGATATTGATCCTGGAGATGTGCGCGTGGTTCACAACTTGAATATTTCTGGTGCTGGTTGTAGTGGTGCCCTTTGTAAGAAGCAACAGGTTAGAAGTAAGCAGGCTAAACGCAAGGTTTGTAGGGAGGGAAAGTGGTCTCTCCCTCCTTTGGGGACTCTTAAGATCAATACTGATGGGTCTTCCAGGGGAAACCCCGGGCATGCTGGGGTTGGAGGAATTGGCAGGGATTGCTCTGGTGAGGTTATCTTCTTCTTCTCCTTCTATAAGGGGATACAGACCAACAACTACATGGAGGCGCTTGCTGTCCTCTTGGCTCTTGAAAGAGGATGTGCTCTGGGATGGAGTAAGATTATCTGTGAGTCTGATTCCCAAGTGGTGGTGGATATGTTGAATCTACAATGGATGGAGAATATGGATTGGCATCTGGCTGTGGTGGGCAGGAAAATTCTTAAGCTGAGTGCTTCTTTGGATGCAGTCTCTTTCTGCTATGTTCCTCGCGAGTGGAATAGGACTGCTGACTGCTTGGCTAAGTGGGCTTCAGATCATGTAGAAGGATGATGTGAGGATGGTCTTTTTCCTTCTAATTCATGTTCAGATCTGAGGCTGGTCAAAGAAGATATGGATGATTAGTTGTTCCCCTTCGGGGGATTCCTTTTTTTAGTGGTTTTTTCTCTTCCGGGTTTGTAACTTTGCTTTGTAATTTTACCTATTGATCTAATAAATTTTTACCCTTTTATAAAAAAAAAAAAAAAAAAATCTATTACAAAAAATCAATAAGTTATCTATATTATTTCAAAATATTTAAGAATAGAATTTTTAGCAAATTAAATGTAGTTTATAAACTACTAGGTTTATTTTAAAAAAAATCTATTTGGTGAAATTTTGAAATTTCAATGCAGTAGTACTTAAATTTTAGGGAAAAATTATGAAGTAGGTGCCTATTCACCACCTAACCACAAATGAAATGATATTTTTATAAGATTTAGATATAGTGAGACTCATGTTTCAATGTATGCATATTTTTTTGTATTTTTTTCCAAGTAAATAATTAATTATTATTTTTTTATGACAACTTTTAAAAAATATAAAAACTCGTGTGTCTAACCACCTTAACTTGGTCAAAACTTCATGAAATTCATTTTTTTTAATCCTATAGTATATGAAGCATAGAATGTGATGCATACTTTGGATCAAAAAATGTGATACCATTTGAAAGGTATAGATTTTTTTCAATCAGCCTATCAATCAGGACTTTAGTCGTAATTCAAATAGAAAATGAATAATAATTATTTATTAAATTAAAAGTAAAGGATAATTTATATTGGTGAAAACCTAAGAAGGTCCTTTAAAAACACATTTCATTTCATTAATTTTGGGTTAAAAAAATTCATCAGCCATATATTCTAGAACAAATACCCATCATATCGCCACTTTTTCGCCTATCATGATCCTGCACATACCCACATTACTTCTTCTATCCAATTCTTTATCAACCAAGATGGTGGGGTCCTTCGTAAGAGATAATCAATAATACTTTTAGAATCCCCTTCTAGCCATAAATTTTTTATATTCAAATTGTGAGCTAACTTTAAAACTTGAAAGGATCCTATAGCCTCTACCACTTGGTTGGTTTGGTGGCCTAGGGATATTGCTAAAGCTACCATAAAGTTACCATTTGAATCCCTTAGCACACCTCCACTTCCATCTATACTCGGATTTCCCTTTGCAGCTCCATCAAAATTGGCTTTATACCAACCATTTGGAGGAAAGGTCTACCAAACACCCTCCCTACTTTTCATAGTTGGCTTGGAAGAAAATGCGATATCCACTTTAATATTTTGTTCTTTAGCTATCCTTAAATCATAGGGAGTGCACACCACCACTTCTAGGTTAAGAGTTTTTTGAGGAATCACGTTAAAGTTCTCCTTTATAAGCCTAAAATTTCTCTCAAAGAAATTATTCTCCGACATCTCCTTGTCCCTAAAGAGTCTATTATTATGTTCTTTCCATACTCCCCAAGCAAAAAAAGAGAATAAGAAATCCCATATCCTTTGAGTAAAGAGATTTTGAGAAGGGGCTTTCCATTGTAAAAAGAACTCTTAAATGGTCTAGGGGAACACCCAAGAGATATTCCAGAAAGCTAATAATTTTCTCCAGATTAAGGAAACAAACGGACAGTGGAGAAACAAGTGGTTGGGTAACTTCGCCTCACTCTTGCAGAGATATCATCTGTTGGGGATTTTAAATCCCCGTTTACAAATATTCTCCACCGTGAGAACCTTATTTTGAAGCATGATCCAGAAGAAGATATTGACTTTTGGAGTTAAGTGTTTAATCCAAGCTTTAGCCCAGAAGGGAGGGGGGGCTTGAGAAAGGGACAACAAAGAGACAACCGAAGAGATAGAGTAATCACCCAAGGGGTTATCCATCTAAATAAGAGTGTCATCATGCTGAGTTTGTCCCAAACTGACAACCTTTAAGGTGGATTGAATTTGAGCCAACTCCTAACTAATTACGGATAAGTTCGCCTAGTCTCCATGCTAGTAATCTTTGAGAAGTTCCCTAAAAGTAGCTTTGCATTGCTCTGCCCATCTATTGAATCTTTCAATATTAATAAGGGGTTACTTAAAGAGCCATTTATCCTCCCAAAATATAGCTTGATTGCCACTTTTGATGTGCCATAATATCCTTGATTCTAGAATTTTTCTACCAGCAATCATATCATTCCAGCAAGTTGAGCCATGAGAGAGGACAGGAGAATCTAGCAAAGCTTTGAGGGACATATGGTCAGCCATATATTTACTTTTTAAAATTTCTTTCCATTCTCTGCCAGATGAGAAAGATCTCTATATTTTTTTGGCTAGGAGAGTATTATTAATAATTCTTATTTTTAGAGACCTAAACCCCATAGGTTTTTAGTCTGCAAACCAAATCCCACCTTATAAGAGGCATTCTCTTTTTTCTCTCCACTCCAAACCAAAGGAATATTTTCTAGATCTTTTCAATGGCCTCAGTGTATTTAGAAGGGATTTTGAAGAGGCTTAAAGCATAAATTGGGAGGTTATGAAGAGAAGCTTTAAGAAGCTGAATTTTTCTAGCTTGGCTTAAAAGAGCTCCTTTCCAACCTGCCAACTTCTTTCTAAACCTGTCAACCAAAGAGCACCAAAAGGAGTCTAAAGGTTTAATGCATAACGAAAGTCCAAGATAAGAAGAAGGTAAGGATTCCACCCTACACTCAAGGATTCTAGAAATTTTGACCTGCCTATGCTCAAGGGTATTGAAGAAAAAGATGGAACTCTTCTATCTATTGGCCATTTTCCCTGTTGCCTTCTCATACACGACCAAATTTTTTTTCAAATTCATGGCCTCGTTCATAGAAGATATTCTCGTCAACATTGTGTCATCAAAAAACTATTGGTGAGAACAAATTAGATTCATGGAGGAAGGACTAAGACCTACAAGAGACCTCTAATCAATCAATCTCTTAAGATTCCTTCCCAAGATTTCAACCATTATAGTAAAAAGAATAGGTGAGATAGGGTCACCTTGTCTTAAACCTCTTGAATTTTGAAAGAATCTAGAGGGAGATCCATTCACAATAATAGATGTGGAAACCATGGTAAGCAACTATTTCACCAACTGAATGACTCTACTACTGAAACCAAACCCCCTTAGAATTTTGAATAAAAACTCCTAGTCAACATGGTCATATGCTTTGGAGATGTCCAACTTAAGAAGAAACCCTTTAGTTTTAGATTCCAAAAGTGAATGAATATTATCATGGATTGTGACTATGGAATCTAAGATTTTCCTTCTAGGAACAAAACCATTCTACTGAGGGGAAATCAGTGAAGGAAGGATAGAAAGGATCCTTGAAGTCAAGACCTTTGATATGATTTTATAGATAGAATTACAAAGACTAATAGGTCTAAATGCCTCAAACTCCCTTGCCCCTGGTTTCTTAGTAATAAGGAACAAAAAATTAGCATTCAGTTCCTTAAGGAGCCTTTTGGAACCAAAGAATTCATTAACAACATTCACAACATCATTTTATCACAATTTCCCAAAACCATTGAAAAAAGAACATTGGAAATCCATCAGGCCTAGGGGCCTTGTTTCCTTCAAAAGAAAAGATAGCTTTCTTGATTTCCTCCACAGAGGGGATGGCCACAAGCTTTTCATTGTCTTCCCTAACAACAACCTTGGGGATGGCCTCTAATAAAAAGTCTTAGTCATTTTGATCGATTTCCCTATTCACCGAAAGAAGTTTATTATAGAAGAGGACAACTTACATTTTGATGTCTTCCTCTTCCTGAAATCTAGTGCCATTAACCTCTATGGAAGTGATTCTATTGGTGGCCCTGTGTTTAGAAGTAGATTAATGGAAGTACCTTGTATTTATGTCTCTAGTTGAGAGCCACAATACCCTCGATCTTTTCCTTCATAACTCCTCTTTTGCTATTATGTCATGCAATTTCACCAACAACTCATTTTCTCTATCTTTATTATTTTCAATGTATCCTTCCTTCTGGATTTTGTCCTGGATCTCTGCAAGCTCCATTTGAAGTTCAAATTTAATACCAAAAATGTTTCCAATGAACTTTTTTTTCCATCTTCTTAAATTGTGTTTGAATTCTCTCAATTTTTTAGCAATTCTGAACATAGCAGTGCCCAGAACATCAATATTCCACCATTTCCTAATTTAATCATAGATAAGGGGATGGGATAGCCACATTGTTTCAAATATAAAGGGTGAGTTTTTCTTCACCTTTATAGGGTCTACCACAAAACTTCTGGGAAAGTGATCTGTCCCAACTCTAGAAAGAGCTTTAAGAGAGAAAAAATAGCTTAAAAGCCACTAATGAGAAATTCAAATTCCTTACTAGTTCTTCTATTTGACCATGTAAGTTGAGCCCCTTGCAAGTCCATATCAATCAGCTCCTTGTTGTTGATGAAATTGAAAATATCAGACTTACTCTCCTGATTCACTTGAGAGCCTCCAAATTTATCCTCATTCAAAATGGGGTATTAAAGTTGCCCATAACTATCCAATGATCACTATAAAAAATACTATGAAAAGAAGAGAGCTCATTCTAGAAAGATTTTCTAGCTCCCTTCCCATTGGGAGCATAGATGTTCGACTGAATCTAGCTAAAGTTATCTTTGATATGTGGGAATTTAGTAGCCACATGATTGTTTCTCTCCAAAAAAGGTTCCCCTTTAATGAGGTTCTGGTTCCAAAAGGTAGCAATGCCTCCTGATGCACCATTTGAACTATTTCCTTGAATCCCATAATTTTGAAACATTTTGATCTTTTCCACCTTTTCTTTGGGAATTTTAGTTTCTTGTATGAGGATAATATTAGGTTTATGATCCCTAAAAAAATTATGCAAAACATCCCTCTTATGAAGGCTATTGAACCCTCTTATATTCCAAGACATAATCTTCATATCTTACCAGGGGATTGGAGAATCTCCATAATGGTCTTTTGAACACCATCCATTGTATCTTGAAAGTTTTCATTCTCTCTCTACCATTTTCCCGATCTTCTACCCTAGCCAAGTTTAGTAGCTCCACAATCCACCTTTGCTCTTGTTTTGGTAACAACTCCACTCAGAGTATTTTGATGTTTTCTTTTCTCCTTATTTTTCTTAGAATGAGAGAGTACTTCCCAGTCAGTATCTTCTTGGCTTTCCATCTCTCTAATAGATTCCCGCTCCTCATCCATTCTTCTTTGCTCCCAAGGGAGGGTATCCATTAGGCCATTCCTCGGTTGATTCATATTTTCACTTGAAAGTTTGGTATTCTGGCTTAGATCCTCAAAGGTGTCCTTAATAAAATCTAGGGTAGTATTTTCCCTGAGATTAAGAGGGCCACTCAAGGGGATAATTCAACATAGGTTGTATTCAGGATTGGAATACCAAGATCCAGAGATAGACCCTGGATAGGAATTTCCTCCAATCCAGGAAACCCATTTTATTTTCCTTTTGGTAAGATCTTAAGAGTAGAGGAAACAAAGTCCTCATCCCTTTTACCTTCCTTGGTATTTTCTAATTTTTTTTCTCTATCTTCCTTAGGACCATCATTATTTTCTACTCTTGTTTGGTGATTCTTCTGTGCATTAGGATCCTTAGATTTTGTTTCATCAATATTGTCAAAGGTATTCCTCCAAGTTTCATTTTTCCTACCAGCCTCCTCACTGGTATTGCTTGCTTTTCCTTCCTCATCATTTTTCTTTCTCCAGATGGTCTTAGGGTTGGACTAGTGATTTTATTTTTCTTTACTTACATTTAAAGGGAATTTCTTAGCTCGGTGCCCCGTTTTTCTACATTTGAAGCAGATAAAGGGAATGGATTCAAACTCTATAGTTTGTGTCCAAGTTCCCAACTTAGATTGAATATCTATTGAAGAAGGAAGGTCAACACTCTGTGAAACTCCCACACTGATACAAGCAAACAACAACCACTTTCTAGCTACTTTCATAGGGTCAATAGAATGTAGTTCTCCAAAAAAACTAGCAATGGCATTGAAAATTTCCTCATTCTAGTGTTCTAGAGGGAGACCCAGAAGTCTAGCCCAAACTGAAACATTCTCAAAGATAGAGTCAAAGAGGTCTAGGCAAGAGGTCCACTTCTTTAGGGCTAGGGAGGATTTTCCAATGACCCATGTTCTGCCACTCCTCACTACCAAAATATCCTCCTTGCAAGTAAACTTAAAGGAAAAGAAACCTCTAGGAAGAGCAGCCATTGTAACTTCCCCATTAGTTCTCCACTTGTTTTTAACAAATTCCCTTACCACCTCAACATTTGGTCTAGGGCCCATAAACTTTTCAACTAGGACTTTTTCCATCAAAGCAATATTATGATCAATAATAGGATTAGGCATAGAGATGGAAAACTTACCTATCACTAGGTCAAAATGATTACTCACTTGTGGCAAAATCAATTTACCATTTGGTTTAACACCAAATAGTGAAGACCAAGGTTTACGCTTAGCTCCTTCCCTATTAGTGGAAACTACCACTTCATTGGAAATTTCACCTTTTCCACCTTGTTGTCCTTTAGGGGACGCCCATAGGTTTATCTTTCCTCCGAGGTCCACTTGGATTTTTTTTCTGGTGTCCTTCTCATTAGATTCAACCTTGCTTTTCTCTGCACTCGAAACATGCACCGATTCAGCTTTGGAATCCTCAAACCCTAGTCCATGGCCTGCTCCATTGTTTAGAGATTCAAAATTCTACTTTTCCCGCCCATTGTGTGCTCCAATCCTAAAAATATGTTATTTACTAAAAGTAGATGTATTTTATTTTCATTTAAAACTATTTAAGAAATATTTAATTTTATTTTCTTGAAAAATATTTTATTTTACTTTAAACAAGTATTAAAAAATGATTTTAGTTTATTTACATTATTTACATACCCTACAAATACCCATCATATCGCCACTTTTTGGCCCATCATGATCTTGCACATACCCCACATTGATTTTGGACACTTCATCTCTTTCATTCTTCTCTACCACATGTCACTCTTTTCTCATCACCTTCACAAATGAATTTGATCTTCTATATATTGGCCCAACCACAGTAGGAGGGTCCTCAAGGAGAACAATCCAAACCGTGCAACAAGACTAACACAATGAAAACAACACAAAATATGGAGGAAATATAGATGCAAATGTTCTCATTAACAAAAATCTCAATTACATTCATCCAGAAACATTCGGGCTTATAGATTTGGCTCACAAGTCTGATATAACATGTCCTAATTACAACATTCCAAAATGCTCTTATATGTGAGTGAAATATTACAATATGGATCAATCTAAATCTACTCTTTTAACTACTAACTCAACCCCCCAATTCAAATGATTGATTACAAGCTTTATAGAATATGCATGATTCTAGAAACATTTGTGTCACCCAAAGATCATCACATTCTCCAAGGAATAAAATGTAATGTGTGCATGAATAGGTTGACCTCAAATTTAAATTAGTCCATCAACAAGTGCATTGAATGAAGTGTGGACCAATAATGGAGGTTGTGAACACTCCATGAAATAATTAATAACACATCGTCAAGATCCACAAGCCACGTGGATGATCCATGAATGATCAAATTAGCCATTAGGCTTGAAAGCTATTTTGGTGCTGGTTCAAGAAACTGCCATGAAATTCTAGAAGTGATAACTTGTTGGAAAAGAATCCAATCCCACTCAAATCCTAGAATAAGGAAAATGAAAATTTCCATGATGTACACAAAGATCCATAGCATCTAGTGAGAAAATATGAGGAATCCACCAACATGAACTGAACAAGAACAAAACAAGAACAAAGAACTAAAAGAAAATATTTTTGGTTGATGCAAGATTTCCAAGAACCAAGGATGCTCCTGCATCATATATATCCTCCACAATAACAAAAAAATCCAATTAGGTCAACTCCAAGATGACCATTGGATAAAACAATTGATACCAAAACATATACAAAATAAAAGAGGTTTAGTTGTGGATCATTATACACTATTTTAGGGTCCAAATACATCACAACACATTATTCAAGACCATGATCAACCATAGAGAATGAAACAAGTCATGTTGGCCCAAATACTATCAACACTATCAATGTTTGAATTCGTATACCTGGGGAGGTACCAAAAACATTATATGGACCAATATGTAGATGTTGTAGACCATGCACAATATTCAATCAATTGTTTCTTGAAGTATATAATCATAATGTGTTGGCACAAGAGGAGAAGGGTATGTGTAGGATCATCATGGAAAAAAAAAGGCCCTTAAGTTGCAAAAAATTTAGAAAAATCAGAGTTAGCAAACTTGACATAAAAATTTGAATAAGTTATCTATATTATTTCAATAATATGTAAGAATATAATCTATAGAAAATTGAATGTAGTTTCTGAACTACTAGGTTTATTTAAAAAATATATATTTGGTGAAAATTTGAAATTTCAATGTAGTAGTACTTAAATTTCAAGGAAAAAATAAGAAGTAGGTGTCTATCTAACCACCCTAACCACAATAAAATGATAAAAAAAAATTATAATATTTTAGATATATGTAGATGACTCATGTCCCATTGTGATGCATATTTTTTTGTAATTTTTTTCCAAGTAAATAATTAATTATGATTTTTTTATTACAATTTTTAAAAAAATAAAAAAATTGCATGTTTGACCACCTTAACTTGGTCAAAACTTCATGAATTTTTATTTATTTTTAATCCTATAGTATGTGAAGCATATAATTTGACACATGTTTCAGATTCAAAAAATGTGATATCATTTGAAAGATATAAATGTTTTTCAATCAGCCTATCAATTAGGACTTTAGTCATAATTCAAATAGAAAATGAATAATAATTATTTATTAAATTCAAAGTAAAGCATAATTTATATTGGTGGGAAACTAAGAATCTCCTTTAAAAATCATTTTTCGTCTCATCAATTTTGGGAAAAAAAAAGTCTTTATCCACATCCCCTACACATATCCATCATATCACGACTTTTTGGCCCATCATGATCCTGCCCATACCTAGAAACCCACTAAATATGCAAAAATAGAGAAATTTGGATAGAATATAACAAATTTTTATTCAAAAACTAAGCTTGTGGACCATCACAATGCTTAATAGTGCTTAGTAGTATGTTATGAACACCAACAAACATGTTCGTAGAATTGCAAGGCCAATACTTCAAATCTGAAGGAATGCAGATCATTCTAGCAAGCTTTCATCATTACTTTCCTCTATCAGGGAACATAGAAGAATAATATTACTTGTAACTTACACTGTAGAAGGTGTGATGAATTTATTTCTTAGATATGGCACCTTCAAGCCTCAACCATATTTTCTTCAGAACCGCAAGATTAAATCTTTCTTAGCAAAAGAATGTGGATCAAAAAATCACAAATCTACCTTAGAGTCTAACTTGTGAATTCCTTAGAAAAAAATTTTGAACCATAGATTTTACGGTGTAGGATGCTATGACTCTTTTGCTCAATTAGGGTTTTTCACTTAAAGGAAAGAGATAGATCTCACACCAAAATCTAGGTGGTTCACTCAAACTAATGGAAACTGTATAATGGAAATATGAATGAAAAGTGTTGAGATGAGACAAACTAAATCTAAATAGTTGATAAAAGTGATTGACCATTACGTGAAAACTATTGAAATGCAAGATGTTTGAAAAAACATTGTGTAATGCAAAAACACCTAGAAATGAATGCAAATTTCAATAGAAATGGATGAAACTGAAAGTGTGCACCTAAGATATTGATGAAGACTGGAAATGAAATATTAAATGTTACTGATCTTGATTTTTAGGCCTGATGGGACTCATTTTCCATTTTGGGAAAATTAGTCCCAAAGTTGGGAAACTGTTTTGGAGCCTATTTCAGACAAATGGGTATCCAAATATGCTGAAAACCAAAATTAGGCCTAGAAGTGGGACTCATTCATCATCCATGGTGAATTAGTCCACTTTTTAATTTTTGAAAATCCAAAGGTGGAAATTGAAGTCCCCATTTTGGGTATGTGCAAGATCATGATTCACCAAAAAGTGGCGATATGATGGGTATGTATAGGTTATGTAGTTGAAAAAAAAAATTCACCCAAAATTGATAAAATGAAAATGGTTTTTAAAGGAGATCAGCTTTATACAAATACAAATTATACTTTACTTTGAATTAAATAAATAATTATTTTTCATTTTCTATTTGAATTATGACTAAAGTCTTGATTGATAGGCTGATTGAAAAACATCTATAGTTACAAATAGTATCACATTTTTTGAATCCAAAACATGTGTCACATTCTATTCTTTGCATACTATAGGATTAAAAAAATTGAATTTCATGAAGCATTGACCAAGTTAAGGTGGTCAGACATATGAGTTTTTATATTTATTAAAAGTTGTAATAAAAAAATCATAATTAATTATTTACTTGGAAAAAAATTACAAAAAATATGCATCACATCGGGACATGAGTCCTCTACTTATATCTAAAATATTATAAAAAAATATTATCATTTTATTATGGTTAGGGTGGTCCGATAGACACCCACTTCTTATTTTTTCCCTAAAATTTAAGTACTACTGCACATTGAAATTTCAATTTTTTTCCAAATAGATTTTGAAAAAAAAAAAACTAGTTGTTTAGAAACTACATTTAATTTTCTATAGATTCTATTCTTACATTTTTTAGAAATAATATAGATAAATTATTCAAATTTTTATGGCAACTTGCCTAACTCTAATTTTTTTGAATGTTTCACCACTTAGTGGCCTAATTTTTCCATGATGATCCTACACATACCCATCTGCACTTCAGCTCCTGGTAGGTTTTTGCCTCTAAAAATCTAATTTCTGAACCTAAAAGTGACTTTTTGTTGATATTTTGACTTAGACAAAGAAGGGAAGACTTAAACAACTTTGCAACTTGATCTTCAATGATTTCCAAGTTTCAAAGATGCCTAGATCTTCAAACACACAAGAAGAGAGATAAATGTTGCATGTTAGGGTATGGGGACTTGCCTTGGTCAAACCCCTTTATTGTTAATTAAACCAAAATAATGAAAAAATGTAATGAAGCATGAAACAATGAAGTTAATATCTTTCCATGATGTTTTATTTTGAAGTTTTCTAGAAAAGCATGAAGAATTTTCCCTTGAATGTCTTGGAAAGCTAACATGATGACTTGCAATGATGAAACCCTAGCTTGCTTGACTTGATAGAGAAGATAGATGATGAATGAATGATAAGAGATGTGTGAATGAGTTAAGAGATGTAAATTATGGTTTAGAGACTTGATTTTATAGGAAATTCACCTTATTCACTTGTAAATTGAATCCCTAAGGCCGACATGAAGAAAAATTAAACTTAAAACCAAATTTTTCCTGCTCAAAAGTGACAAATGGCCCAAATGGTACTCATTCACAACTTTGGGTGAATCAGTCACCACATATGGTTAATTAGTCCCAGTGGGGTCCATTTTCTAGCTGGGTTGTTGGGGGATAGTAAAATTAGGTTTATATAGTGATTTTGTCAGTTATTTCATCAAATATTGCCTTGGGATGCATAATATGGGGTAATAGTGGCCTATTAATGATGATGTGAAGGTCAATTAGGGCTTGGGGCACATAATTAAATGTGAAAGTGTGATTAAGTACACTTTACAACACTAAAATGAGGTCCACATAGCCTAGGAAGGCACAACATCCAATGTGAATGTGTAGGACACATTACAATGTTAGACTAAGGTTAAGTTGAATTCACAATACTTCTAGATGAATGTGAAGATGTAATTAAATATATTTAATAATGTTGAATTAAGGGAAAATGGGTTCATTAAATCTAGAGAGGTGTGAAAGTCTTCTACAACACCTTTACAAGACATCATTAAATGCATTTTATATAGTTTACAAGGTCTAAGACCTAGTGTAGATGTGTAAAACACCTCACAACATAAAATCAAGGCCTTATTAAGTCTAATTTATCATCAATTATTCTCCAAATCAAGCAAGTTTCATTTTTTATATGGTACATTTAGCCCCCACTTTAGTTAGAGGATGAAGTTGCTTCAAACTCACACTAAAGTAGACATTCAAGAGAGGTCCAATCATACCAATGTAGATAGTCTAGGATAACTAAGAACAAAGGAGGCGGCCAAGCCACCAGGATCAAAGATCCTAATTCAAACTAACATAAGCACAAAAGGACACACGCAAGGTGAATGATATGCAACAACACAAGATACACGAACATGCAATGGAAAGAACTAGGAAGAAGAGAAAGATGAAAATGAAAAGGTGGATCAAGCTTTTACTATTTATCCAACATGTTGTGGATCAGATCTAGTCTATTTGTCCAAAAAGAAAATGCATACTCACTCTGGGGTGATGAAACTCTTGGCTGTCTACTGGGTGAGAAAGCCTAAAAGGTGAGAAACATATGCTCGGTTGGTATGTACTCACAAACACATAGGTGGCTATGGGGAAATTCGTGCATTTGAATGGGCTTCGCACTCAACCATACCAAATTTATACCTCCTAATAACTTTAATAAGGCACCATAGAGGAAAATGATTTTCGAGCTCTATGAAGTAAGCAAAACTTTGTATGCTTGACACTCATAGAAATTGTTAATGAAAAATAGTACAAGAACTATTCAAATGGATTTTGTTTAATTCATGCGAGGTCTCATCTTAGAGGACAATATACCTAATGTTTCGAAGAGAGGATGTGTCAAAAGAAATATCACACTCTTCTAGAGAATCAAGCCCAATGACTCCACCAAGAAAAGGACACATCACAAGAAGAAAGAAATCACACATTGAAATGTGAGTGGTGATGTATGCCCCCATGTTAAAGTGGTTGTGAACACCAGTACTATGAGAAATTGATTTGAAGTAGAAGTGGACATGAGAGCTTACTCGAAAAGCCCTATACCAAGTCATATGTTTTGTAGAAGCTATGTCATGAAAAGGGGATTATGTCATATGCTAGCCAACTTAAGGCATATTGTCAAAATCCCAAGCCTACTCTTATATGTTCATGAAAGGTTAATGACTAGCCAAAGGAGGAAATTGCAAGTGACATACAAGGTTAAGTTTACATAACCCATTTCCCCCACTTAATGGAGGACAAGGGTAAGTCGAAATGGTTGATAAGATGCAAGGTAGAGTGAAAATCAATATCAATTAGAGGAATAAGGTGCCCACCACATAAGGAAGAACACAAAACTCCTTAAAATTTTGGATTTTACTACTGAAATCATTACATGCATTAGTCTAAGAATGACCATGAACTCTATGATATGTGAAAAATGAATTCTTGTAATTTATAATTTCTTTTGAGTTCAAGGGGGAAGGAATATCAAGTGATCTTGGAGAAGTCTCAACAAGATATCTTCTTGATCTATGGTCCAAGGTGGTCCTTTAGTTTGTGAAAAAGATACCCTTTGCTTTGTACTCATTGTCATATCTACAACTGTGTAGATTGTGAGATTTTAGACTCTCATGTATAGGAGGGTGTAAAATATAACAAATTCCATTCATGAGTGTTTTGCGAGATGAAATGGATATTAAGCAAAGGTGTATTTGTTTATTTGATTGTTTGTAAGGGATAATTATTTCCAAGACCACTAGTGTTGATGAATTCAGGATGTATGACTATTAAGGTTGATTTAGGAGTATGTTGTGTGAGATTGTTGATATTGAGTGAAGGCTTGGTGATTTCTATCACAGGACAATAAACAAGACCATAAGTTGTTTGTTGTGTGATAGGGTCTATAGGGTTGTGGATACCTTGTTCATGAGCACCACATCCTTTTCCATTATAGCCAAGTATTTTCATAAGCTCATACGCTTTTCCATTAAGATTTTTAATTTCTTTTGGATCAGTTGGTGGTTGGTGATAATCATTTTCAAAGGTGGTTGTGTAGTTTGTTTCATTGTATAAAGTGGTCGAGGTGGATGCTTTCAAAGGGTCATTTTATTTTTCATTTTCCCTATTTAAATCTTTTTTTATGATCTTGTACTCGCCCATGAATTCATGTTTGAAATCCAAGGAACCCTAATCATCTTCTAAAAATTTCATGACTTGTTCAATATGTTGTTTGTAATTTTGTTGAATGAGTTCCATTTGTGTAGTTGATGTTGATGTGGTTAAGGGTTTTTTTTTTTTCCTCAAGTTTTAAGACACTATAAGGTTCAAGGTCAGTGTCAAGGGTGCATATTTTGTTGTTGTAGATGTATTTCATTTTACAATGAAGAGTAGAGGGCACTTGATTCATTGCATGAATCCATGGTCTACCTAAGATAAGATTACATGAAATTTTATGAGGCATAACATGGATTGGTGTATTCAATGTGGCTTATCCAACTATAATAGGTAGAGTGATCACACCAAGTGATGTCTTTTCTTCATTGTCAAAGCCCTTAATAGATAAAGAATCAAGTTGAATTTTTGAATGATCCAAATGAATCCTATCCAAGAGGTTTATGGTACACACATTAAGGGTTGAGCCATTTTAAACATGGGATAACTTTATCCCTATTATATTTTATTGAGAAATGATCATTAATGCTTCATTTTGTTTTTTCACTTCCAAAGGGGGGATTCACTTTGGTGGAAAACAAATTGTTAGTGGTTATTCCTTGGATCATGGCTTTTATGTCAGTTGGTTATGCATTAGAAGGGATAGGAATTTGTTGCAAGGCTACTTGGATCATGTTGTGATAGTCAGGGGATGCTTGAATAAGATCCCATAAGGATGCCTTAGTAGCAATATTCTTTAGTTGTTTAACAATATTGTACTCCTTAAGGTGAGGATCTTAAGGAAAAATGGGATCTGGAAAAGGTAAGGGTGTTGAGAGAAGTTGTTATGGTGGGTGTGGATTATTTTGAGTGTTATATGTATGAGAAATGGTATTATGACTCAATTACTATGAAACATTATTCTTGTACCATAGAAAAAAGGACCCTTTTCTTGACAAGGGATTAATTCATGATATAAGGGACTTAATGAGGTCTTAATCTAGTGTTGTGAGGAATTTTATGCATCCACACTAGGTATTGGGCCCTTATTAATTTAATAACATGCTTTTAATGATGTCTTGTAAAGGTGTTGTAAAGTGTTGTAAGATGCTTCACACTTTTGTAGACTTAATTAACCTATTTCTCCTTAATTCAACATTATAAAATGTGTTGGAAGAAATGGGTGCTAAGGTTTTTGTGTTATGCAAGAAGGATGTAGAGTGTAAGGAGAACACAACTAGTAAAGAGATCTAGGAAAATGCGGGTAAGGACAGGATAGATATTAACTTGCAAAAAATGAAAAATGTTGTGAAGATAATTACTAAACATAATAACAAGATCGCAAGACATAATGCATCATTATCAACTCTATGACTGAAAAATTGGATAAAGCTCAACAGGGGTCCTTGATTGTTGATTTGGAAGAGGTGAAAGATAAAAAAAATAGGAAGAGGACATTGGGATTTCAAAGAGAACTAGGTCCAATCTGAAAAAGAAGGCACCCCCCATGCCACAAATGATTCAAACTTTTAGGAAGGGTGTGGGTATGTGCAAGATCATCATAGAAAAAATAGGCCCTTAAGTGGGAAAATATTCAAAAAATCAGTGTTAGGCAACTTGACGTAAAAATTTGAATAAGTTATCTATATTATTTCAAAAATATGTAAGAATAGAATCTATAGAAAATTGAATGTAGTTTCCAAACTACTAGGTTTACTTAAAAATAAATAAAATATATTTGGTGAAAATTTGAAATTTCAATGCAATAGTACTTAAATTTCAAGGAAAAAATAAGTAGGTGTCTGTTTGACCACCCAAACCATAATAAAATCATAATTTTTTTTATAAAATTTTATATATAAGTAGAAGACTCATTTCTGGATGTGATGCATATTTTTTTGTAATTTTTTTCCAAGTAAATAATTAATTATGAATTTTTTATTACAACTTTTAAAAATATAAAAACTTGTATGTCTAACCACCTTAACTTGTTCAAAACTTCATGAAATTTAATTTTTATTTTTTTAATCCTATAGTATGTGAAGCATAGAATGTGACACATGTTTTGGATTCAAAAAATGTGATAATATTTGAAAGTTATAGATGTTTTTCAATCAGCCTATCGATCAGGACTTTAGTTGTAATTCTAATAGAAAATAAATAATAATTATTTATTAAATTCAAATTAAAGCATAGTTTATATTGGTGGAAAGCTGAGAATCTCCTCTAAAAACCCTTTTTGTTTCATCAATTTTGGATAAAAAAAGAAATGTCATCAGCCACATACCCTACAAATACCCATAATATTGCCACTTTTTGGCCCATCATGATCCTACACATACCCATATAGTCCAAGATATACAAGATCTGGAGGCCAAGACTAAGTCTGTTTTGAATACTCTGGGTTAATTGTTGCTGGTTCTTTTTGGCCTACATTTCAGCTGGTTCTTTGTTTATCCTTTCTGGCTTTTTTGGTTGGCTGCTATTTATTCAGGATTTTTCTTTTATTACAGTCTGTTTAATTAATTGGACTTTTATGTCCTTTACTTTCTTTTGTTGTAAACTTGGTGGTTTTAGGCCCCTATAAAATCCATTTCTTTATTTATCAAAAACATTATAAAATGTGTTTAATAACATCATTACATAAATCTAGAAGGTTTCTAAAATAAACTTAATGTTAAGCTAGTGTTGTAATGTGTCTTGCACATTCACATTGGTTCTTGTGCCTTCCTTGGCTATGTGGACGTCATTTTAGTGTTGTAAAGTGTATTTAATCACACTTTCACATTAAATTTTGTGTCCCAAGGCCTATTTTACATTTACATCATCACTAATAGGCCCTTATTAACCCATATTGTGCATCCCGAGGCATAATTTGATCAAATAACTGAGATAGTCATCATATAAGCCTAATTTTCTTACTTCTTGACATTCTACCTAGCAAAAATGGCCCCTGTGGGACCCATTCACCATTAGTGAAAAATTATTCCCATCTATGTAGGACCCATTCACCATTAGTGGTGAATGAGTCCCATTTAAGCCATTTTTGGGGTTTTGAGTGTGAAAAATTAGCTTTTAAGTTTAATTTTTCTCCATGTCAACCTTAAGGATCCAATTAATAGGAAAATAAGGTAAATTTCCTATAAAAACACCTATCTTAACTCATTTTTACATTCATTAACTTAATTCACATCCATTCTTCATTGTTCATCCACCAATCTTTCATCTCAAGTCAAGTAACATAGGGTTTTGTCATTAAAATTCATTAAGAAAGCTTCTAAGGACATTCAAGGGTTGAATCTTCATGTTGTGTTGTAGAATTTCAAGATCTATAATCATGGAAACATAATTTATTCCATTATTACATGCTTCATTCCATTATTTCATCATTTTGGTTTAATTACCTAAACAGGGTTTGACCAAGGCAAACCCCCATGCCCTAACAATCAGCATTTATTATTGTCTTCTTGTGTGTTTATAGATTTAGGTCCTCTGGAAGCTTGGAAATCATTGAAGATCAAGTTGGAAGGTTGTTAAAGTCCTCTCTTCATTCAACAATCCAAATAATCAATGAAAACTCATTTCTAGACCTGTAAATTAGAGTTTCAAAAGCAAACACTTGTAGAACATCAAAGTACATATCAGAAGCTTCAAAATCAACCTTTGAAAATATAGAAATTCAAAAGTGAACTCATTTTCCATGGGTGGTGAATGAGTCCCACCCTAAGGTAAATTTTTGGATTTTTACATTTTTAGATACCCTTTTGTTAGAAATGAGTTTTGGAATAGTTTGGCAGAATTGGGACTGATTCACCTAGAATGGTGAATGAATCCCACCAAGCCTCAAAAATAACATCAAGTGCATTTCAATTTTAATTTCTAGTCTCCTTCAAGCTTTTAGGTGCACACTTTCAATCTAATTCATTTTTGTTGTAGTTTATTATTCATTCTTTGGTTATTTTGCATTACATAATGTGTTTTCAAACAAGTCACATTTCTTAGGTTTTTGTTGGTGTAGTTAAATGTGTTGTACCTTGTCCTAGGTCATAATTACAACTTAGTTAAGTTTACTTAGGGACCACATAGGAGGTTGCTAGAGAATTTCCACTTTTGGTGGACTTAACATGTCATTACTTTATCACTTCCACCTTTTGTGGACACATCATGTGATTATCTCTCCACCTTATGTGGAGTGATAGCTTTTCATAGTTGTCTCATGTCATAAGATTATGACACTTGTCATAAACTTATACCCTTCTATGTTCTCACCTTGTCTATATAACCAAGGGCCCTCTCTCATTGTAATCAATTGAGAATCATCTCATATCATAGACATTGTATACAGTCTATTCTTGACATATTCTATTCTCTCTTTTCTTGTGCTTTCCATTTAGTCCATAGATCTTGGCAGCCATAGCCAATTCTAACATGGTATCAGAGTAGGTTGGGTTCCATTGGAGAGTATTTTTCTTAAGAGAGATTCTAGATCTAAGGAGGTTCCATTTTTAGGCTCTTTATTTTAGGTTCAAATCAAATCTTTTTGGTGCAAATCTAAGCTCACCATTGTGTCTAGAAGGTTCAAGAAAGTCAAATTTTCCTTTTGTTTTGTCCAAATCAGACATATGAGGCCAAATCTAAGAGGATTTGAAACTAAAGTGTGGTTGCCAGATCTAGAAGGTAGCTACAATTTTGGGGCATTTTGCATCAAATCTGGCCCTGCCATCGTGTCCAGAAGGGCCAAAAACCCTAAGATCAACTGTCAAATCATCTGATTCGAAGCAGTTTTCTAGTGAGGCAAAAAAAATTGTTTTGGAGAGCCGTACGGCCCTCCAAGTCAGCATTATTGCATGTCGATATGATTTTTAAAAAAATATTTATTATTCAGTTTTTAAATATTTTCTGAAAAATCTTCAAAAAATATTTTGTACCAATCAATATTTTTATTGTAAAAATAAAATAAAAAAAATAAAACAAAAAAATTTTGTGGATATTTTATTCACAGTACGAAGTACTACAGCTGTGACAGTGTATCGCCTAGCTGGTACAGTCCGTACAGCCCACAGAGTACATAGGCGCCACATGGCCTGTGGACTGTGGCCCATGCAAGCTGCAGCAGGCCCCTCTCCTTCAATCAGCAGGGTCAAAATAACTGGCAGCAAACTTCATAAGATTTTGGCAGACATTTTAGAATATTCACACAGAATATTCGTTGGGGCGGGCCAAGCTGCAATGGCCATTTAGCTGTCATTTTTGTGTAGGGAACCTAGAGAATATTCCGCAGCTGAAAGAACATTCCAACAAAATATTTTGACCAGAGTCACTTTTTTCTTTTGACAGGTGACAGACCGCCAAATTTAACATAGTGTATTGCTGATGTTAGCAATATGTCAGCAAATTCAAAAAATAATTCTCCCCCCTCATGGTTTGCATTTTGATTTTTGAAGGCGAAGTTCAAAGGCTCATAACTCAATCATTTTGACTCCTTTTTTCAAGCAATGTTTTTTTTATTTGGGATAATTTTTCATGCTCTACATAGTCGTGCAATTAGTTTTTGGTTTTTGTGCCTATTTTTTCCATAATTTCCAGATTATCATAGGTGTTGCTGCTTTGCCCTCATTTTGGGAACTTCGGGAGCTCATATCTTGGTCCTATGATAACATTTTTGTGTGCAATTTTTCTTGAAAGTGCATGATTTTTCATGTACTTCTTAGTGGTATGATCAGATTGATCTCATTTTTTACTAAAAATTGTACTTGATTCTGTGGCCTATTTGGGCATTTGCATGTACCAAGATCAAGACCACTTTGTTATTTTTGGCAAGTGGCAATTGTAAACGCACTACTCATAAAGTGTCAAGCTCATATATTGGTGGGGGGGTTCTTTGATTGAGTGAATTTGGGGGGATTCTTCTTGTGATTGTGGTTGCATTCCTCTTGATTTGTGTTCTTGTTTCATCATGGAGCCATCTACAATTCCACTTATAACACCTTACAACTATCCTAAATGGAAATCTAAAATGAACAAATTGTTAAGAGTAAAAAGATTGTATAGGATAGTTCATGGGCTTGATGGTGAACTAAAAGATGATGAAGTTAAGAAGAATAAGTGGTTGAATAGTTGTGAAGAAGCCATTGGCTATTTGTGCTTGTATGTCTCTCCTAAGTTTTTGTTTCACATTGAGCAGTTGGATACACCTATGGCTATGTGGACTGCATTGTCAGACTTATTTGGGAAAATAGATGAAATTCAAGGACATTTTTTGGAGAATGAATTAATCAGTCTCAATCCATGTAATTTTGACAACATACAAGACTTCATCACCAAATTCAAGTCACTAAGAACACAATTGAAGAATTGTAAAATTGAGAAATCGGATACGCAATTGATCTTAAGTGTTGTTTCAAAACTAGGACCTAAATATTCAGTGTTTGTTTCTACTTTCTATGCTACAAAAAATGCCTTTGGGAGTGAGTTTAAGATGCCTTCTTTTGAATATTTTGCTATGCAACTCACTAGGATGCAAGATAAGCTTATTCAAATGGGTACTTTGAAGTCTTCAAAATCACATGCCTTGGTTGCAAAGGATGAGAAGTCTTCAAGTGACAAAGAAAAGACAAAGAACAAACCTAAGAACACACAATCCACATCAAATTCCACAAAAGAACATAAAGATTCATCTTCAAAAGAGAAATCATCTAAGAAGGAAAGGCCTTTTTGTGCATATTGCAAGAAGGATGGACATTAAGAACATTATTGTTATAAGAATGATATTGATGAGTTGAAACACCTTCTCAAGAAGAATCACATTGATTTTCCTTCTAGAATGTCTAAATCTTCTTCTACTTCAAAATAGTCTAGAAAGGACAAAGGTCAAGCATCTCCATTAGGATATAAAGGAAAAGCTCTTTGTTCTCTTTCAGGTCTAGGATCAGGGAGATGGCTTCTAGATTCAGGAGCATCACATCATATGGCATTTTCATAGACTATCTTCTCTTCATTTCAGCCTTGTTCTATGTCTCCTATCTTGATGGGAAATAATACATACATGAGTGTAATAGGGAAGGGATCTATTAGCATTGGGGACAACACTTTTCATGATGCCTTGTGTGTTCCTCATTTGAAGAACAATCTACTTTCCATTTATCAGATTACACATGGTGGAGATGGGAGAACTATGGAGTTCACTCCTAATTCGATTATCATTCGCAACTTGGAGACTATAGATGTCATTGCTACTGGGGTGGTTGATCATTCATCTCAGTTGTATTCCTTTGCATAGTTTTCTTCTGATGGTGACATTGTTCCTTCGACTGTTGATCATACACACCATGATTCAGAGGAGACATTTGGCTTTTTGA
>VDFB02171182.1:0-11419 GCA_007258455.2 Sequoia sempervirens | reverse complement strand
CCCCAAGGCTATATTTAATTTAACCAATGATGTAAAGGAGATCGTTGGAAGAATACTACTAACGCTGCCATAAACATCAACAGCGAAGAGGTGAAGATTTTAAAGGAAATGATGAAGCTACAGTCAAAAGAGCCACTACTGACCAGGGGCACCCACGAGTTCAAGAGGTCAAAGGCAGTCATCAAATTTTTCCAAGACATATCAAGCAAGTTCACCTGATTCAACGATCACCGGCAAACGAAGGCAAAGATAGAAGATGCTAAAAGCAAGTGTCATCAAAAATGGCAATCAAACATAAGAAAAAGAGCCCCTATTGACCAGAGGCGCCCTTAAATTAGATGATCTAGATGTCACTTTTGAATGAACTTGTCTTCAAGTGATCTCCCCAGCATTAGCTTTGCTCTGCAACGAACTTGTTTGCCAGCCTATGAGACACATCAAACGACAACAATTGTTGATCGTTAGAGCACGCAAAATGGAGGGTAAATCAGTGCATATCAAGACAAAAGCGCCCCTGCTAGCCAAGGGCGCCCTTCTTTTTGAGTCACCTGATGAGGTTTTCAACAACTGCTTTCTACAAGGCATCTGTTTAGCACTCTCTCAGCTTTGCAATTGATCCAACTGCATGTTCACAGGACCTTTCAAGCATTCATAGGCAGAGATCGAGCAGAAAACACCAAAGGTGAAGGCAGAATGAAGAACATGGAGAAATTGAACAAGTGTCAAGGAAAATGCATCTTCCTAGAAATAGGCACCCAACTTTTTGGGCAATTAGATGCAGTCTATAAACTCAGTAACCTCCAGGATGACCTCTGTTTTGATCAATCTCAACAATGACTTGTCAGTGAAGACAACAGACAATCAAACACTTGACGAAAGAGATCAAACTGGGGCAGTTCATGAAAGTTTGCAACATGAAAATAACTAGTCAAAAGGTCAAAGGCGCCCCTACAGGCTAGAAGCGCCCAAGCTTTTGAAGCACCTAAATCAACTTTCAAGATTCATGTAGCGAGTCATCCTTTCCAAGGCTAAGTTGGTTATCCATCCCATGTTTCAGCGAGATCGTTAGACTCATCAGTCATCTGTGATCTCAGATCAGAGCATCGAGGGTCAAACTGGATGGAATTGAAGAACACTCAAGAAATTGTCCAAGTCTGGTGAAAAATGCACCATCTTGGGAAAAGGCACCCAAGAATCAGAGGCATCAAACTTAGTTTTTTACCTTTGCATCTTCCAAGCACACTTCATTAGAGTTGTTCCATCTCAGCAATGGATCTATCAGCAACACCTCAAGATCAATTGAGCAACCAGAATCGAGGATCGAACAAAGGTACTTCACCATGAAAAGGAATGAAAATATGTTCAACTCCTCAACTTGGACGCCTAAACTCAACATAGATCTAGTTGACTGAAGTTAGGATATTTTTGAAGCCTTTCCATGTCTAAAACGTCCCCAAATTGGTGGAAATCAATGTTGTGAACTCTAGATTAGGCAGAAAGACTCCTCCATCATGTGTTGGTTCCCAAACATGATGCATTCAACATTAATCACTATGTATCAAGCCTAGGCATCATAATTCAACATCTTTCTTTGCAGGTTAAAGCCAAGAACAATTATTTTCTCTCCAAGACATCTTTTGAAGATCTAACAGAAGGAGTTTTCATTGTTCTTCATATTTTTGAAGATCAGTTGCACAGAGGGACAATTTATTAGAGGTTGCATCTTCAAGCATAATTTTCCAACAGATCCAGAGAGGCAGTTGATAACTTCCAATCTTCTTCTTGTTTTTTTCCTCTTTTCTTGTCTTAGACCTTCTCGCATGTCCAAATAAATAGAGGCTATTCACAAATCTGACCTTCTAGATATGACCAACAAAGCTTTTTCAACAAAACCCACGTGTTGGATTTTTCCAAAAACAACAGCTTTGCTGCCCCTATTTTTAGGGGTTTTATGAAAAAAGTCACAATTTTGAAAATCAAACAAATTGGGTTTGTTCAGCATTGAAGCACCTACAATACCCAGGCCTCAGATTTTTTCAAAAAAAATACTTCTCAATGGGTGGCTGTTTTTAGGGGTTTTCAGAAGTTATTTGAACATATACATCTTTACAGTCAACAATCAAATTTTTCTGAATATAGTACTCCCAAGTTGAAATCAAGACCAAAATGGTCCTACTTCATGACTTTCTGAAAACACTCAACACGGACATGCATCAAGTGAAGCCCGTAGTCAAGTTGGACGCCTTGGAAGGCGTAAATGACATCACCGTTCAATGGATAGCCAAATGTGGAAGGTAGTCATTCCAAACACAGATCTGCCACTGGTTACTACCACAGTACCTACCACATTCCATATCAACAAGGCTGGATGACGCAGCTGCAAAGAAGATTAAATATCAAAAGCGGGCGAGAGGCAGAAGAAGTCAACAACTGGCTAAAAGAACTGTTGACTAGAGGTGATGAGGTGTCAAACAACTAGTTAGGACGTCCTACCCTCCAAAATAGCATTAAATGACAAACATGAGTTAACTTTATGATTCTTTCCAAGTTAACTCACTGTCTCACAGATCATGCATGTCTATCTCCACTAATTATGGATGTCTATTTTTATTTCCACAAATTATGGATATCTATCTCCACTAATTGTGGATGTCTATTTTGGAGGCCCCTTTTGCATTTGGAGTTCTCTCTTAATTTACTTTCAGTTAACTGAAGTAGATTTCCAGTTAAATGTGTAATGTCCCCTTTTTTGTGAGCAATGGAGTTTAGAGGAATTAGCCTATTCCTGATCCTCGTAGGCTAATGGGGCTTGATCAGAGGGTCGTTTGGCAGATACCCAGTTGATTGGTTAGCTCGTTTCATGATTCAGTCTACATATGGAGGTGTTCTAATGATTTCTTGATATGTTTCTATTTTTAGAAACCTCATGTTATAAAGTAATGTTATATTTGCACTTTATGTTATGAATAATTATTTTATTATAAAGTGCAAAATAACAAAATAATGAAATAAAATAAAATAATATTCCTTCTAGAAGGTGACTTGGGAAAGTTCTAGAAGGAGGCCGACCTCTTGAGGAAAAAGTATAAATAGACATCATGGGCTTCATTCTCATCATCCAGATTTGTTGTTGATGTTTGATGGTTGTGGAACCTAGGGTTTCTGCAGTTGTCTTTGGCCATTGAGAACGAAAACTCTCAATTGGTGAGCAATTTTGAGGGTGTGAAATATCACTTGAATTATTGCAGCTGAGAGGAAGATACTTCAGTCTTCCATTTGTGCTTTATTGCAAATTTAATGGCCCTTGGCCAAATTTGGAAATAGAGAATTCTTATTAGTTTATTGAAGCATTTGGAGAGTATATGCAGATTGATGACATCATTGAATTGCTTGAGGAGGACGGCTCACTGAAGGATTCGATTTATTCAACTGCTGGCCATTAAATCTGTGTGATTTCTCCAAGCTGGGCGCACTAGGAAAGAGGACGATTTTGGGAGAAAAGAGCATATTAAAATCTGAAAATATTCAGGGATGTTCATTGAACATCTAGAAGACATAGTCCGCTATTTGGAGGGTCAAGACAGTCATATTTGTGAAGAATCGAATTGAAGGATAAGTCTGATGCAAATTACAGTCATACTGTAACAGTGCTGAGAACCCACGTTTTGCTCTTGGTTGGTAAATACTACATCGATTTGGCTTGGAACTTGATCCACCCCATTGCTAGTGTTTTGGTGATGGCGTTTGGAGCTTGATCGGTTGGTTGATGGTTGTGTATATTTTATGGCAAAAGGATTCAAATCAGAACAGAGGCGACTTGGTTTCTAGTTGTAAGAGCAACATTTCATCATATACTCCCTCAGCACAAATTCTCTAGGTTTTTATATCAGCAATGTCTTTCAATTAGTTGGCATTTCATCATGCATATTAGCATTGTATCAATCAGTCATTCATAGCTGCATTATTTAGTCAATATTTTCTGTTGTAGGAGATATTCAAACTTTGGCATTGTAATTGGACATTGGTTGTGAAGACAAGTCTTGGCTATCTATCTAGCATTGTACTCAAACTGTCATTCAATGAAGGAGCTATAAGTTATATGCCAAATGCTTGATGTAATCTTCATGCTGATTAGAGTATTAGTTTGCATGCCATTTGTTTGACAAAATGTCAATGGCTGTAGATGTTCTTATCAACATATAGGTTGCATACCAACTGTTTGCTAAATTTACCAGTTGGTTGTAGGTGCACTTTTTGCATATAGGAATCATGTATGAACATTGTTAAAGATCAAATTGAGTCATTGATGCATCTAGGTTATAGTTTATGCATTGTAGTTTGATTTTCCAAGGATTTGGAGTACTTTGGTATCATCTTCAAGCATTTATATTAGACTGATAACTCAAACCAATAAGTTGGGAGGTTGCATGAGAATTGTTTGACGAAATTCTTTGAGCCTTCAATCAGCCCTAGCCGCCCCTGCTGGATATTTCAGACTTCAAAAATAAAATAATAGCAGCTGCAACCTCTGATTTTAATCACCAAACATCATTGTCCATCCTCTAGAAATCGATTGCTCCAATACCCATAAGCCAAAAGCAAGTGTATGATTTTTTATGAATTTATTTGTGCTTCCTAGCCCAATTCGCCCCTGTTCTAGCAGACCTCAGAAAAAAAATACATATCAGCCTCTAAAGATCTCCTCTAGCTCCAATAATGATCTCTATCTCCTTAGAAGTCAAGCACTACTAATCAAGACCAAGATCAATGGATGTTATGGCTGTAATAAGCAAAATCGTGGCTCCCTCAAGCTGATATATATGACTGTAATTTATTCCAGAATTGATAGAGTGGCAGATTGAACCTTGAATAACAATCTTGATGAAGTCTCAATACACCAAAATGACTCCAGCAATGCACCGATTGATCTCTACAAATCGATAACACCAAAATTCGGCCAAAGGCCATAAAATTTTGCTTTGAAGTACAAGTAGAAAGTCTGAAGCAACTTCCTCAACTTTGCAATAATTCAAGTGATATTTCACACCCTCAAAATTGCTTACCAATTGAGAGTTTTCGTTCTCAATGGCCAAAGACAACTGCAGAAACCCTAGGCTCCACAACCATCAAACATCAACATCAACAACAACAAATCTGCTTGATGAGAATGAAGCCTGTGATGTCTATTTATACTTTTTCCTCAAGAGGTCAGCCTCCTTCTAGAACTTTCCCAAGTCACCTTCTAGAAGGAATATTATTTTATTTTATTTTATTATTTTGTTATTTTGCACTTTATAATAAAATAATTATTCATAACATAAAGTGCAAACATAACATTACTTTATAACATGAGGTTTCTAAAAATAGAAGCATATCAAGAAATCATTAGAACACCTCCATATGTAGACTGAATCACGAAATGAGCCAACCAATCAACTGGGTATCTGCCAAACGACCCTCTTATCAAGCTCCATTAGCTTTGAAGGATCAAGAATAGGCTAATTCCTCTAAACTCCATCACTCATGAAAAAGGGGACATTACAAAATGTTAGGTTCCTCCTTTTTAGGAATAAATCTTGTTGATTGATTGGCAAGAACTCATTGTTAACTCAAGGAGAATTTGTTGTTAACTCATTGTTTTCAACCTAACTTTGGATAGGTGTCGTCACCTCCTCGGGACTCCTGATTTCTAGTTCATCGTCATTTGTTGTTTCTAGTAAGTTGCGTCCCAGCCTATACCTCGGATAGGGGTTCCTCTTACTTGGCAATCCCAAGTTTCAACTTACTGTAAGAGTGATTACTTGCATAAGACCTTATTCCAGCGTAGATCTAAGAGTTCAGAGCCTCAGATGCATTTTGAGAGACAGTTGGCCCAAGTGATCCAACCATCCTTCCCGCTCCTATGCCCTCATGCTCTGTTTACCTTGAGGAGATAGGATAGATTAAAAGTTAGGTTAGTTGTAGTTAAGATCTGCAGAAACCAGAGAAAACCTTAGCTGCAACGCATTGTGTTTATGCACCCTTGTGTCCTACCCGCTGAGTAAAAAAGATAGGAACATTTAGTCTATTTTACTTTTACGCAAACATCAGCAAACAAGAGGGAGCTTCCCCTCCATAATTTGAAGAGCAGTCATCACGCACTGTGCATAGTTGTTTGTTTCCCATAAGCAATCCAGAGGTGCTAATTGAAACGCCAACACAATATTAACATTTTCATAATTTTTTAGCATAAAGTATACACAATGATGAGCTCCACATGAATCAGAAATTAAAGAAGACAACCAAGTAGCTCAACCAAGCAGGCAAGTAGTTTGACCAGGCAAACAAGTAGCTCAAGCAACCAACCAACCAGCTTAAGCACACAGGAAAGTAGCTCAAGTAGCTCAAGCAACCAACCAACCAACTCAAGAACACAGGAAACTAGCTCAAGCAACCAACCAACCAGCTCAAGCACACGGGCAAGTAGCTTAATCAAACAAGCACACAATTTAGAATCATTCACCCTCATTATACTAGTTAGCAAATCATAGTCATTCACCCCAATAATAAGTAATATATTTAAATGTTAGTAAACTCGTAGTCAATCATTAATTGAAAATTTGATCAAAGTACTCTAACATCCTTGGAGGGTTCAACCTCGCCATGTCCCCTTCTCGACATCTCTCGAGGATGTGGATTGGCCTATTACATGACCCTCGTAGGCCGATAGACGGGATAGAGGGTCACTTCGGAGCTTGGCTCAGCTTCAGTCAGCGGAGTTTGATCAGTTGTCTTTCGTTCTGGCTCGATCGGAGACTATTTGCAGAATTGCTATTTTTAGCAGTTCCTGGCAGGCAGTGTGGGACCACTGCTATTTTTAGCAGTATGGCTTTGGCGGCATCAGGAATCACTTCAGAATTCGTCAGCATCAGACGGATCATTCATGGGGTTAGAAACGAGGAAGATATTAATATTTAATGACATTAATTAAATATTAATTATTTAATGTTTATAATATAAAGTTATAATTTAAGATTATAACTTAAGTGATTTCTCACTGAGGGGTGCGCCATCATTAAAGGGGGCCAGTTGACATTTAATTTATGATTTAAATATTTGACGGAGAACTATGGAGAAATAAGAAAATTAAAAAGTCAAATATTAATTGAAACCCTATTTTCAAGGGAATCGCACTTTTCAGCCTTAAGAGGGTTTTGCATTGGGATTTGTGCCATTATGTGATTATTGAGTTTTGAGAACTGATCAATTTGATCTGAGCTTGAGACTTTAGGGTTTCGCGTTCGATTCCTTGGAGAACGAGCCATCTCCAGCGGAAAGCAATTCAGAGAGTGTGCAATATCACTTGATCTATTGCCAGCAGAGGTTTTCTTATTCAGAGAAAACTACAGAGCTTCAGAGATTATCCATTGTCAGAGATTTTTTCAGTTGATTGCATTCAGAGATCATCTATTAGCTTGGACGCATCATTACAGAGGATTAGATATTGAATTTGGTGGAAGCCGTACAAATTGCATTGGATACAGCAGCAGGCCGTACATTTCTGACAGGCCGTACCAGCAATAAAAGACGTGCTCCCTTGTCTTGACACATACGCCTATCTTCAAATCACATTCCTTCACCAGTTCAGGCGCCTAAACCACTGGGTCATTCTGTGCTTGCCAGACGGAGGGAGAGAGGGAGGAATCTACACAACCGTACAATTCTGTGCATCTTCAGCAAGCTGATTCACCAGGTTTTTTACCAATAAATTCATTATTTATTGTTGCATGTTAGCAGATCATTGTGTATTGAGATCTTTTGAGTAAATAAAAGATACGCCTTCTATCTAGCTTGTATTTGCTACGCATATTGATGATCTAGCAATTTTTTAAGAATTTATTATTATTTTCTGTAAAAGCCGTACTATTCATTATTGCATTAAAAATCAAAATTTGCAAAAAAAATCACAAAAACCCAAAAACGTCAGAAAAACTCAAAAACACCGTCAGATTCAGTGTCAGGGGGAAACTAGGGTTTCTACAGTGGTATCAGAGCTAAATCGCCATCCTTAGGTTTGAAAGCCATCACATGCACCAGAGAATTTGACGATACAGGATTATACACTTGCATCAAAGTGCCTTGATTGAAAGGCAACGTAGCTTCGAGCATGCCTGTATATCATGGTCGCATGTGAAATGATACCGAGATCCGACACCGAGGGACAAGAGATCCCAATGTATCAACAGGATCGTGATGATGCTTCAGGTCTTACTGCACCAGCAAGCTTGACACATTCCTTACTTTGCGTCCGATGGCTGAGCGAGACGCTATTAGATATGCTACACTGCACCTCGAGGGAGTAGCATACGACTGGTGGCACCATGGCATGGTCACCTTACAGCACGACAGGATTACTACCTACCAGGAGTTCGTGGATAGATTGGTAGAGAGGTTTGACCGGAAGGATCCGGAAACCTACTTCCGAGACTTAGCACAGTTGAGGCAGAGTGGCAGTCTCGAGACCTATATCAGTGACTTTCAGAGACTATCCGTTATGGTCCCGAGTATATCAGAGAGGCGGTTGGTAGTTCTTTTCATGGTGGGTTTGATCGAGCCACTGAGAGGCTGGATCAAAGCCTTTGATCCTCCGTCACTACAGGAGGCGATGAAGAAGGCACGTAACATGGAGTTCGCAGCCCCGGCAAATAAATTTAACTCCAGAGGTTCTTCATCGTTCCGAGACAATAAGGGCTTTAATAAAAACAAGGAAAAATCTGATTATAACAAGGACAAATCAGATTATAAAAACGATTCTAAAGGAAAATCAGCGTTCCCACCTTTAGATCGTGAGGCCCTGAACGACCTTCGCAGGAAGAAGCTTTGCTTCTACTGCAAGGGACCGTATGATGCCAGTCACGATTGTCCTCTAAGACCTAAGGGCAAGGCAAATCGTGTTATGTGGGCATACTATGAGGACTCAGAATCAGAAAATTTTGATCAGCCAGAGCATACAGATGATTCAGAGTCAGAGGCTCCAGAGCCGAGAGCAGAGATTGAGCCCGAGCTTCAGGTACAAGAGGCCCGTTTGTCTAGCATCCAGCAGGAGGGTTCTTTCAGGCTCCGAGGTGTATTATCAGGTCAGAGGGTCATTACCCTATTGGATACAGGAGCTACACATAATTTTATAGATGCTAGATTCGTTGAGAAACGAGGACTTATCACTGAGGACTTCGAGGGCATCCGAGTCAAAGTGGCAGATGGGTACACTTTGAGATGTGAGTGCATGATTAGAGATCTCCCCTTACGCCTGAACAATTATGAGTTCAAGGCAGATTATTATGTTGTTAATATGGGAGACATTGACTTGGTATTGGGAATGAAGTGGTTACACTCATTGGAGGAGGTAACACTTCGTCTCAAGGATATGGAGATTCATTTTGAGGTCGACGGGAAGACACACATCCTTAAGGCAATACGGGACAGCGACCTTAAAACAATTTCCTTTCGCCGAATGGAGCGGCTCATGCGTCATGACATGGTAGAGTGGGCTGCAGAGTGTCATCTAGCACCTTTACAAGAGGGACAGCAAAAGACAGAGTATCATCCGGACATTCAGAAGATCAGAGTCAAGCATGATAAGGTGTTCAGTGATATTCCGCCAGGTAGACCTCCAGATAGAGGGATAGAGCACATTATTGAGCTCGAGGAGGGTGCAAAACCCGTCATGATAACTCCTTACAGGCATCCTAAAAGATTGAAGGATGAGATTGAGAAGACCATAAAGGAGTTACTGGCTATGGGTCATATGAAATCGAAGTAAATCACCGTCACCGCTGTAATATGAAGAAGAAGATGGAACGCGATGTGCATTGATTACGGTGGCCCAACAAGAGGACACCAGTAGCCAGATACCCGAGCACCGAGGATAGATGAGCTATTGATGAGCTCCATGGTATTCAAGTATTCACCTAAGATTGATTTCATTTGGGTCAAGCATCATCAAACTAGGAGTCCTGCGGATAGATATATTACAGAGAAGACAGCCTTCAGATGTCATTGTGGGCACTTCGAGTTCGTAGTGATGCCATTTGGGCTCACTAACGCACCAGCCACTTTTCAGTCGACGATGAACAGAGTATTTCATGCATTGCTGAGGAGGTTTGTGTTGGTCTTCTTCGATGACATCTTGATCTACAGTCGGACTTGGCAGGAGCACTTGGCACACTTGGAGACAGTGTTGAGCATTTTGGAGAGGGAGTCCTTGTACGCTAAGGAGTCCAAGTGTGACTTGGGGATGACCGAATTGTTATATCTTGGTCATATTATCAGTGCAGATGGAGTGCGCATGGATCCTGAAAAGATCCGCGCCATAGTTGATTGGCCCACACCGGCGAACCTGACGCAGTTGAGAGGGTTTCTCGGCCAGGGATTCTACTGCAGATTCGTGGAATGGCTATTCACCTATATGCAGCCCCACGACGTAATTTGACAGTAAGGGGCGCTTGTTTGACCGAGGCAATGTGGAGTGTTTGTGAAGTTCAAGAGTTGATGACCACTTGCCCCGTTTTGGCACTACCGGACTTTACAAAGCCGTTTGAGCTTCAGTGTGATGCATCAGGTGAGGGCATTGGTGCGGTGCTTATGCAGGACAAGCACCTGATAGTTTATGAGAGCCGCAAGCTCAGAGGACCCGAAGGCTATACAGCATATGATAAGAGATGTCATGATTATGTATGCCTTGGCAAAATTTAGATAATATCTTGTTACAAAGAAATGGCATCAAGACCGATCATAACAAATACTACACTTTGGGGCGCCGACCAATGACGACAAACATGGGTCATAGTTGCGGTATTTATGACTTTGATATTTCGTATATCAAAGGTACGCAGAACGTAGTGGCAGATGCACTATCACGGAGACCGTACTTGGGCACTATGGTTCAGATTGCAGAGGATTGGAGGCATTTGATAGTGGCAGAGTATGCCAAGGACAGTTGGGCCTCCAGTATTGTTGAGGGATCAGCAGTTGATACCAGGTACACACTTGTGAATGATTTGATCATTTACAAGCACAGGATATTCTTGATTCCCGGTTCTGAGGTGAAGAACATGGTTATGCGAGCCTTTCATGATATTCCCACAGCAGGACATCCCGGTTACTTCAAGACTTATAGACAGGTACGGGAGAGGTTTACTTGGAAAGGACTCAAGAGAGATGTTCTTCAGTATGTACGTGAGTGCCTTGTTTGTCAGCAGAACAAGCAGGAAAACACTCACCCGGCAGGTCTACTACAGCCACTTCCGATTCCTGACAGGAAGTGGGAATGCCTGTCGATGGATTTTATCACGGGTTTGCCTAAAGCCCAAGGGCGTGATTGTATATACGTGGTTGTGGGTCGGCTTACGAAGTATGCCCACTTCTTTCCGATCACCACGAC
>VDFB02171180.1:89629-114186 GCA_007258455.2 Sequoia sempervirens | reverse complement strand
TCTTCTAGTTATTAAAAGACTTTTCCAAGGGTCTATTTTTGTAGAGGATATCCTACAAGGTTTTGGGAAAAAATAAATCATAGCTAAGTAATACTATGGACCTACTTCTAGACTTAACCAAGGATTATTATTGCCTCATGTAGTAGCTATCTATATAGATAATCCTCCAACACCCCTCCCTAGTTAGCATCGGTGTGGGGTAGTGAAGCATAAACCTCCAACTCTTTTCTATGATTCATGAATGTTGAATCTATTCAAAAATAGAAAAACAAATTTTGTACCTCTTTCTTCATCAAATTGTGAAATGTATATAGAAACATTTTGTTTAGTGATTAGAGATTGAATAAGCTTCTAACATGCCATCCTCAACATGCCAAAGAGTCTTTCCCAATCAGGATCTCAAATAAACACATAATATGGTGGAGCCTATAGTTGATACCATATAGTAACAAGAAAGGGGAATAATAGGAGAGATAGATGTTATTATTGTAATTTAGGAAAATATAGGAAAGATTGCTTAAAATGGAATATGGTTATGAAAAAGAATATCAAACAAATCTGGTCTCGAGTACCACTCAAAATAAACTTTTTTAAGAATCTACATTTTTGAATCCTAAAAGTGCATAGTACTTGGCTCCCAGACTCCCAATAAAATTCAAATAGATTGCCTCAAAAATGAATCTATTCATCTCTTACAGAATAGGAATGAAAGGAAGAATATTCTTCCAAGGTGATAATGGTAGAAATGAAGTCATGCAGAGAGGAACCTTATTGATTAAGATCGCAAATTAAATCTTTTCTATCATAACTTCTATTTTTTTTTTAACTATAAATGGATATGGTGGATAGCTTTACAAAGATTTGTGTGGATCCATGTTGGCCATCAAGAAGAGTAGACATATGATGTAGTACAGTGTACTAGGCCAAGATGTAGTTACATTGGTTTTACTTTTAAGAGTTGTTGGAGATGTTAAAGTTCCCCTAGTAGATGTTGTAATGTTATGAGTGTGGTGAACACAACTACATAATATTGATGAGGAATCTAACATCAAGAAAGATCATAGTACAATTGCTAGACTCTAAATTTTACTCTATGATATGAGTTTAATTTTCTGAGTCTGAAGACAAAAAATTTAAGTTGATTCTTTGGCCCAATTTGTGCAGGATATCTTAAATAATTTATTCGTGACTTTAGAGTTTGCAACATCAAACTCATCTATGGGCCTGCAGTATGCTCTATTGGGAAAGAATTTCAAAAGACACAAAATGTTGTTTTTCTAATACATGCAAGATTTTTTTGTTCAATATCAAACATTACAAATGTATAGAATGTTATAGCATTCAACTAAAATATCAAACTAGATAAAACTCATGATGATGATTTGATCAACTAATTAAATTCAAAGACAATGAATACTTGAACAATTCAAAAGACTATTGGAAACTTATAATGAAACTCCATGCAAATTACAAACTCTAAGATTTAACATGCAAATTCTATATTTAAGAATTCTAATTTTATCCTAATGCAAGACTGCAATTCTATCTCAACTTTCTCTTCATGCAATTTAGGGGAAATTACCACATATTCCAACACTCCCCTTAATTTTAACCACTAATTGGTTTGGTTGTGATCTTCAAATTTTCTCTCAACAACATCTGCAATCGACTTCATTTCTTCTTCCACCTTTGTGGGATTCTCTCCTACCATGGTGTATAGCGAACTCCTTTTGAAACACACTTTACTTGGCTATGACTCCTTTAGGGGTCCATGCTTTCTCTCCTCCTATAGATGGCTTCAATTTCTATTGAAAAAACATGATTGCATTATTAAGGTTAGGATCTAACTTCCTCACATGATTTCACATTTGTGGCCTAGACTAATTTCTTGCAAACAACGATCTTCTGATCTCATCGACCTCTAATCAAATGGTCAACTTCCTCAATCATTTGTTTTCCTGGTTGGACGGTGAAATCTTTTTTCAAACATGCAATCCAATATGCAATATAACTTCTTCAATAATGATTGCTTCATTCTTTATTACTTGTAGGTCTGTGATCTTCTATTTGACTCTGATTTTCTCATAGGGCTGCATCTTTCTACGTTTTTACTTTAGACGGCTGCACTTGTGACTTCCTCTTTGCCATGATCTACCTTTTCTCAGCTATAGTTTCTCCTTGATGCATTGGATTCATATTTTTTTAGTTGTGGCAGCCTCTTTATCTTCAACTAAGGCTGGATCTAATGATTTCTTCAATGCTATGACTGGCTCTTCAACCTTCTCTACAAATCTCCTAGTTTTGCAAATTTTTGAACCTATTCTAATATCAATTGAAAGAATTACAAAACACATAAATTGTTGTAGCAAACAGAGATTGTTTTTAAACACATGCAAGATTCTTTTATTCAATCTCAAACATTAAAAATGTCTAGAATATTACAACATTCAACTAAAACACTACATGAGATAAAACTCATGATTATGATTGAACGACTGATCAAAGATCAGAGACAATGAATGAGTTACAATTGCCTCATTATATAGAAGTCTTGAACAATTCAAAAGACTACTGAAAACTTATCATGCCACTCCATGCAAATTACAAACTCTAAGAATTAACATGCAAATTCTATATTTAAGAATTCTATTTTTATCCTCATAAAAGACTACAGTTCCATCTCAACTTTTCTCTTTATACAATGTGGTAGAAATTACCACATATTCCAACATATTTCCCATGTAAGGTTGGATAAAACCAAAACAATCCCCTCTTTTTGCCCCACAATTGCAAATTTAGAATATTTTTGTTGCAGGCAATTTTTTGTATAAGGACGATTTGTACCCTCCCAAACTTTGATTTTACATAAGCATATAAAATTTCTAGTGTGAGACGATTATTTTGAGGTATCAGTTCAAACTTCTTGATTTTCTACAAGAGATTTTCTATGATGAAATTTTATCTCCAACAGCAATATCAAGCAAGCTTGGAATTGAAAAACATGTCAGGGAATGAAAAAAATTTGGTTAAGTAAAATTTGAAGTATTTGATATAATTTTAATTAGTTAGTTGACTCTTGTGCTAAGTATTCTCTGAGTCTCTGTCGGATTTACCTTGTTTTGAACTATTAACCTTGTTGAGTCCAACTTCAGCTACAATAGCATAAAGAATGTAGAAATATATGCCAAAGATTACTGTTGTTCTGTGAAACAAAAAATACGACATCTAATCTGTTGATTAATGTATTGCTCGTAGAAAATCCACTAATGTAAAGATCTATTCAATTTGATGAAATTTAGTCTTAGTATTTTTAATTTTCTAAACTATTAGAATAATTAGTTTAAGATATAGTAGTCAAATACTATTGTTTCAAGGTGTTGATATTATATGCTTAAGATTTTAGTGCATTCCTATTATATCATTATGTATTGAAAGGCTAGCAGCTACTATGAAACCAGTCATTTTATGAAATCTTCTCTGTGACAAATATCAGCTCCAAACCTAATAGTAACATTTGGTTTTGTTGGAGAAATATGTCACACTCAAACTGTAATAAGGAATACACATAAAACACACCAACATACACATATAAGGTCCTACCTTCGAGGTTTATAATAAGTTTGTGAGGTCAAACAATTGATGGATAGTAATTAGGATGTAGTGCGCACAATCAGCCAATTCCAACAAGGCCCACCTAACTAAGCATGTGTATTTCATTTATGTCTTGAGATTAGGTTTTCTTCCATAGATTTTGAGATGCAATAATCAATTTTATTCTTCTACAAGGAAGTTTTGTCAGCATCAAGTTAGTATTTATGGTCGAAAACTTACCTTTTATTATTTAACCATTTGGTACATAAGGCCTACCTACTCACAGACATCTAATTTGGTGAGTAGGGTGATATGATACCAACTGTCCAAAACCCCACAACAATAAATATATGTAATAAAGATGATTTGGGTACACCAATTGGATTCTAGGACTAGTAGCAAACAATTAACCAAAAGTAACCATCATGGAATAGGATTTATAGTATGATTACCTTATTGGGGGTACAATATCCACAAACCAATGCTTTGAGGATTAACACTAGAAAGATTATTAGCATTCCTCAAAGCATACTAGAAAGATTATTAGCATTCCTCAAAGGATTGGTCTATTGACTACCTTTGAGTGCTTCAAAAATTTTGAGAATGGTGCATTTTCTGTTGTTATTAGTGTTAGCGGGATACATGGCTTTTCATTTCATCTCTTGGTTTTTCATTCAACTTTTTTGTTTTTTTTGTTATTGGGATATATGGTTTTTCATTTCATTTTTCAGTTTTTCAATCAGCGCTTGTATTTTTTGTAGTTATTGGGATATATGGTTCTTCATTTCATTTCTTGGTTTTTCAATCAACTTTTATGTTTTCTATATTTATTGGGATACATGGCTTTTCATATATTTTTTGTTTTTTCAATCAGCTATTGTATTTTTTGTGTTCAAAATCAAATCTTAGTACGGGCATTATTGGGATACATGGTTTTTCAATTTGTACATAGAAAAAAGAAAAGGTTGTCAATGTTGTTGAACAAGACAACTAAGAGGGGGGTGAATCAATTATATCAATTCTAACCTTTAAAACTCTTCACCAAAAGTTAGATCAATAAGCATTCACAAAACCCTTACTCTGTTAATGTGTTAATCATTAAGTGCATAAATAGAAACTAAAAGTAATAAAACCATGCACACAACACTAGATTTACATGGAAAACCCAATGAGGGTAAAACCATGGTGAGGATTAGCTAATAATATAAAGAATTCCAAAATAAAAAACAAAGGCTCACTACCAAGACAGGACACACTATCCAATTAGGGCTCACTTCCTAGAGGGCTCACTACCATAGAATTACAAGGAAGATAGAAGAGGATTGTTATAGAGAGAAAACTATCTCAATGTAATAGATATTCCACCACAATTTGCTCACACACTCGTAGACATGCTTGACAGATAGAATACAACTTCAACTCACTACATTCAGGAACTCAACACTTAAATTTCACATTGATTTGCTCAAACTCACATCACACACACATATCTCACATCTATCTCACATCTATCTTGTCTTTCACAAACAACTCAACTTGTACTTATACCATCTTCAACCTTGAAAATCTTTCAAGGTCGGCCATACATTCCTTCTTTTATTTACAAATTTAAATTAGGTTGGTGCCAAAACATTCTATGGTGGAATTAGAATGAAGATGACCTAAACACATATTTAATGAGGACCTAAATGAGTCCCAACATGCCTTATCACACTTCCATAAATTTCGCAAGTAGTGTTTAACACAAGGTTGACCAACACTCATGAAAAACACATAAAACAATTAAGCACACACATCCTTAACATGGTCCAATCTTTTTGGACAACAAAATTCACTTGAACACGACCTTATTAACTTATTCTTAGAGCTGCAAGTCATGAAACCAAAATTTGAAGCAATTACATTTCTCCCAGACCACAACCAGACTCATTGAAATTCACAATTCACATATTGGTGAAAATATCTCACACTGTACGATGATCCAGAAGCCCAAATTTTGGATATAGAAACTACCATCAATCATGAATAATATGTCAGAATCACAAGAGCATAGAAGCAATACCAAGCACATCCTAGAGCATACATTGAATACCTACATGGCACTATTTTCCCTATTTATCAAATTTCCTCAAAAACACTTGGAACCCAAGTATCAAATGCATCATTGCAGCACATACTTCAATCTAACACACTTCCAAACATAGAAACATAAAGATAACTCTATATAATCATAGCACTTCTTCAACATCACAACTATACATGCACAAAATGTAAACCTTCTTTATTACATTTCTCAATATCCTCAACATATACGACCAATAACCAACTTGTATACATAGTTGACATCAATGACAACAACAACCAGTTGACATCAATGACAACACCTTCATACTTGCAACAAATGTTGCCTCTGATGGGTAGTCTAGTTATGGATTTTACACAACTAAATTTGTCTTCATTACTGGTTTGGGGTTTATTCTCTCCTCTTGCCCCCTAGTCTAAAGCTAAATTTAACTCTTTTTGTTGTGCTTGCGCCAAAAGTTTGATGCAGGAAGAACATGCATTAAGTTCATATTTTCCAAGCTCAAACTCTTTGGAGTGGGAAAGAAAGGAAGAAAACATCATAGATATTAGAGATTTAAATAACTTCTTGTATTCTAGGGATTCAATTATGCCTCCCTCTATGCCTATTAAAGATTGTAAGAAGTCAAATCGTAAGACTCATTGCAATTTGTATTCATACTTGATTGTTATTAGAGAGTTAAATTTAGCCTCAAATTGGGAGCAAGAGGAGAGAACAAACCCCAAACCTGCAATGAAGACAAATTAGCTTTGAAGAAGAGACTTTGAATCGTATTCCAAAATTATTTATTTTAGATGATATGATGTTAAATTGTTTGAAATCCATAACTAACTACCCATCAAAGGCCACATTGGTAGCTTTTTCTTTTTCCTTTGTACAAAATGAAAAACCATGTATCCCAATAACGCTCGTGCTATGTACATGGCCAGTTTTGATTCTCACTATAGTTGATTGAAAAACCAAGAAATGAAATGAAAAGCTCTATATGCCAATAGCCACAAAAAAAAGCTGATTGACAAACCAAAAAATGAAATGAAGAACCACATATCACAATAACCACAAAAATCACAAAAAATTGGTTGAAATTTTGAAAATGAAATAAAATTTACCATATATCTTAGAAAATAGAAAAGTTGATTGAAAAACCAAAAGATAAATGAAAAGCATGTATCCCACTAAAACTAATAGCAACATAAATGTATCCCACTAAAACTAATAACAACAGAAAATACACCATTCTTAGAATTTTTGAAGCACTCAAAGACAATCAAAAGACCAATGCTTTTTGAAGAGGAGAGAGACTTGTTTTGATACACCCCACCCCTTCAATGGTGGTCACTGACATTTTGTTGATAGAGCACAGAGGCCTGAGGCATGAATTAAAGGGATGGTGGTCACCTTGAGGATCTTCAAGGAAGTGGGAAGCTTCAATGGGTAGCAGTATTCAAATGATTTATCCTATGCTACCATTCTGATGTGTGGAAAATATGTCCAACTACATAGAGAAAATAAAATGATTATAATTGTTGTGGAGAATCCTAATTAACTAAGGTGTAGATTCCCTACTAGTATCTAGTAAACTTGGTGTCAATCACACAATTCAGAGGGGAAACCTAGCTGAACAATCTACTTGAACCTTTGGAAAGAGCTTCATTGAATTATTGACTAGGGATAGTAAGCTTTTGATGGTACTAGCATTGTATGTGCTTTCAAAGGCTCAAGACTACCTAAATAATCCTAGAATAGGTGTTAACACTTGATGAGAAATCATAAAAATGCATAATAGTAAAAGAAGTAATGTTGATACTATTGCTACGGGTCCTTACAGCATAATACTGTGACTAATTTCACTATCAAGGAATGAATGCTGGAATTTAACAAAAATTGTTAACTAAACCTACACTTCGAAGTACAACAAGCTGAAGCAAACTAAGGCATAAATGTGAAACAAAAATTGTTCATGAATCTATTTACAATTGTAACATAAGGATTATAATTAACACAACATGCATTTATGAAATAACTACTATTACATAAGTAATTATACAAAAAATGAAGTGAGGGAAAGTTACCTTGATTGGCCTTTGCTCAAGTGACTGTCTACATTGATCTAACCCAAATCTAGCTTCGTATATTAACACAATCATAATAACTTAAAACCATTCATTACACAACTTCAAATTATTACATAAGATTCTATTAGAATATCTTATTCGTGAAATCGTGATTGAGCAATAAACATTGTATGTGTGAGAACAACAACTAGCTAAAAATATCTAATAGCTATATCTACTATTGAATAATTATCTAACTCTCTAATGCCTCAACCACAGAGCCATACATATAGGCATGGGGGAGTTTATTAAAACAATAACTCTAAATTGAAATCATAAATCACCACTCCTTATATATCAGAGTGTGATAAATACTAAGTAATCTAAACTATAACTGAAAAAGGAAGAAGATTCCAAATAGAACTACAACTCTGCTACAACAGGAACTAGAACACGAACTACTTGAATTAGTCACGTTAGACTCCTAACTATAACAAGGTTCTTTTCCTTCAACATCTTTATTAAATTTCATAATGATGCACAATCATCTTCAATAAGTGCCTTCATTTCTACAATTGTTGTGCTCAACTTATTCTAGAACCTCCCCTACTCTATTGTCTAGAAACTCCTTTGGCTGCGGGCTACACCTTGCAATTGTTGTGGGCTACATTTTACCTCCTTTGATTCCTTGGATACAAAGAGTTAGTTCATAGAACAACTATACAATACTAATAACCATATCTAAGGACATATATCCATTACAATTCATACATATTCACACATTAATTATGCAATAGCCATCACATCATAACCATATTTCCATATACTCCAAATCAAGTTTAGGTTTGCATAATGAGCGTAAAAGATAGTATAGTGTAGGAATATGTATAAGATAAGTGTTCGAGAATGTCTATGAGCTTGAATAAAAACATTAGAAAACTAACTAATAACTATAATCATCACATGGAATGAGATTTGTTACCTTAATGTAGAGCCTGATAATTTGGCAAGCTATTATGATGATGAATCTAATAAATAGATTGATTATGATTTGGTTCACTCACATCTTCATCTAGAAGATGATGGACTTTGGAATATACATTTTTTAATGGTGCATGTTCAAGAGAAGGTAATGGTGCAGGAATTATTTTGATGCCCCCTAGAGGAAAAGATTACAAGTTCACCTTTAGATTGAACTTTGAGTGCACCAATGATGTAGCAGAGTATGAAGCTTTGTTATTTGGGCTACACATAGCTTCAAATTATGGAATCAAATGCATTAGATTACATGGTGATTCATAACTTGTGGTGTCTCAAGTTAGAGGCACATATGTTGCAAAAGAAAAAAGATTATGAATGTATAGGAATGTTGTTTTGGATACTATTGAGGCCTTTGATGCTTTTAACATCACTTAGGTGGAAAGAGAGAACAATGCAATGGTTGATGTGCTTCTTGCATTAGCCTCAAGATTTGATGATTCTTTCATTCCCCATCACTACAACTATGAAGTTGAGATTTTTACTAGGCCTAGTATTCCAGATAGCACATACATTTGGCAAGCTTTGAATGATGACCAATAGATTTATGAGTTGTTGAATTGCATTAGTCATTTTGAAAACCAACAAATTGACCGGGGATCCATGGTGGAGAAGGATAATGAAGGTAATGAGAATTTTTTGGGAATGAAATCATCTAGCTCAAAACCAATACCATTATTAAAGTTCATGTTGCTTTAGAGAGAATGTTTGACAATGTTGATTTTCATAAGATAAGGAGTAAGCTTGTCAATGAAGAAGACATATATGGTATAAACTAGAACTAAATAAACTCCTAAGATGGTTTATATTAGTAAGAAGTTAAGACCAATAGAAAAGAAAATGTTGATTGCATTGTTAAGAAAGTATAAAGAATGATTTGATTGGTCTTAAGATGAATTAAAAGATTACAAAGAATATTTGTTGTGGCATACCATTCCATTGGATCCTGGTGCAAATCCATTCAGATAAAATTAGTGCCCCATCAACCCTACTCTTGCCCCTCAAATGCAAAACGAATTGATGAAACTGGAAGAAGGTGGTATTATTAAACTAATCAAACATTTAGAATGGGTGCCTAACCTTGTTCCAGTTAGAAAAAAGAATGGGGACATCAAACTGTGTGTGGACTTTAGAAATCTAAATATCAAGTCCCTACCCATTTCCCAACATGGATCATTTGTTGCAATAGGTGAAAAGGTTGGAGATGATGTCTATGATGGATGGTTTCTCAGGTTACAATCAGGTCATGGCCAATGAGTCTGAGTAGCACAAGACAATATTCACTACACTATGGGGAACTTTTGCATATGTTTGGATGTTAATTAGAATTAAGAATGCAAAGGCCACATTTTAGAGAGCCATGGATATAACTTTTGCAAGCATTATAACTGAGATAGTGGTTGTCTACCAAGATGACCTGACTACTTACTCCAAGGATCTAAATGATCATCACAAACACTTGGAGTTAGTATTCGAAAGATAACTAGAGTATGGGATATCTTTGAATCCCAAGAATTACATCTTTGGTGTGAAAAAGGGTGAGCTCCTTGGGCACATTGTGTCTAAATAAGGAGTAAGGATTGATCTAAAGCATTTCAAAGTTATTGACCTTATGCTACAACCCAAAACAGTAAAATCAATTCAGTCTTTCTTTAGTCAGATAAACTTTGTTTGAAGATTCATTCCCAACTTTGTTGAGAAAATTAAATCCATCTATAAAGTGTTAAAGAAGGGCCAATCTTCCAGTTACAATAAGGAATCAACATATTCCTGCTTAGAGATAAAGGATGCACTTAAGAAGGCACCAATATTGGTGAGTCTAGACTATTCTAGGCCTTTCCAATCATTTTATTTTGCATCTTTTTATACTATTGTTATAGTTTTATTTTAGAAAAATAGAGATGGTTATGAGCAGCCAATAGCTTTCTTCAAAAAATAATTAAGAGATGTTGTTCATTGAATTATTTTTTGATGGAGAAGCATGCCTATGCCCTTATCAAACCTGTAAAAATATCTTAGACCTTACCTTATAGGGGCTAAGATTACTGCTTTTGTGCCACATACATTTGTTAGAGATATCTTTATGCAACAAGAGGCATCAAGTAAAAGGTGCAAGTGGATCAATAAGGTCCAAGAGTATGACATGGAGATACAAACAACAAAATTGGTTCGAGGTTAGGGGCTGGAAAATTAATGGCAGAGGAAAATTTAGATGTTGTTGAAGTCTACCAGGTTAACTTTGACCCCTATTTCATCTCATGTCAATTGAAGGATTTCCTTTGGTATAAGGTGTTGCATAGACTATTGTCATTGCAAAAATAGATCAACCTATTCATGCTTGATACAATTGTTGGTGTAATTAATTATTAATTACACTTTGCATAAGTTTACTTAGGCTTTATTTAATTCCTAAGTTATAGGTTTTATCCTTATCTTATTGAGTTGTCTTTTTGCTCAAGATAAGATTAGGTTTATGCATCTTTGCTTTTATAAAGCAAATTATCTCTTGTAATTATTTTGTATTCCTGAATATTATTATGTTGCACATCCCTTTGCAACCTCTCTAATTTTTCTATTTTTCTCTTCTGTGGAAGGATATTTTGGTTTGAAAATTTGATCTTGGATTCTAACATGGTATCAGAGCCTCGATTTGCAACCCCTTCTCAGCTTTTTTGGAGGAACACATTACAGAGCTTGTTTGGGTCCCTTGAGGGTTTCATTCCTTGAGCATCTTTATGGAGAGTCTTGGATTAGATCGGGCTTCACCATTGGATTTAGAGCATTGGAAAAATTCAGGATTGGCTTTTGTTTTGCAAATTTTGGCCATCATTTGCCAGATATGTGAGGGTTTCAGACTCAGAGTTTTTTTGCAAGCTCTGGGGGTAGCCGAATTTTCAGAGTATTTTGAGCACAAACGGAGGTCACCATTACATTCCCAGTGGCAAAAAACCCTAAGAATTCCCTTTGTTTCATCGGTTTTGGTGAAAGTTGATTATGGGGCTAAAAAAAATTGTCAGTGAGGTTGTACGGCCTCCCCAACAAGCATTCCAATGCACTATTTTTTGAAAAAATTCAAAAAAAAATTTAAAAATGAAATTTCTTTAAAAACTGTGTGTTGCCTGCACAAATCACTCATGCCACCGCCGCCGGTGGCTCCCCTTTTGAGCGCTCGTCGGGCCCCTAGAGCACCCGTCGGGCCCCTTATGCAAGGCACAGGTCCTATGGGGGACCAAGGGCCTGCGCCCAGCCCCCAACGACCTTTCAGCTCATCTACATGTCGTATGGGTGACTAGGGGCTCTGCCCCAGCCCCCAACCACCAGCCCCCTGGTCCTGCATGGGACCAAGGGCTCATTTTTTTAGCCCCCTGGGGCCCTGCAACCCTTATTGGGCCTTCTGGAGCAGTGTTCACGAAATCGGGTGTATTTTTTGCATATGATGTCCGTTTTTTGCAAATGAGATATCGCCGGAAAGTTGATTCCGACGCTGATCCAATGATGTAGATTTTTTTACCATATTTTTCTCCAGATTTATTTTTCAGGTATTTGAACTTAGATGTTGTTGTTTTCACTCCGGAGGGCATATCTTTTGACTCGGTGATCCATTTTTCGTCATTATTGCGACGTTGGAAAGCTGATTCAGTCCTCTACACAAATCCAAGGTCTATTTTATTTTTATGTTTATGCATGTTTGTATGCTCTCCTTTTACAATAATTGGGTTATTGTAATAAATGAACTGAGATAAAGTTCCATCAAAGGGGTTTCTTGCATAATAAATCTGATTAGAGTGTAGTTTTCACTTTGATCTCCATATCCATCTTGATTTGTTGGAAACTCGTATGGGTTATCTGGTTTCCTAGTTTCTTTTGGCTACATTTTTGCTCTAGCTTGACACATATCAGATTCATCGATTCACACTTCAGTTGAGAGATTATGTTTCTTGATCCGCATTGGTTCAGATTCTTCTCAGTTTGAGGGCCATGTTTGTATGGTTAATGTTCCAGATTCTTGTTATTACTCCTTCCCATAGAAGAGTTTTAGTCATAGTTTGGCATCAACATTGAGATACACAATTTCCAGATTATGTCATCATATCATTTACTAATGCTTCACAGATTCCATGGTTGTTCTAGTTTGTGATTTTTCTAGTGTTCTGTGGCATCAGGTCTGCTGTCACATTATCATGATTCTGGTTTTGGTTTTAGTTGTAGATAGAAGTGTTTTTCCTTGCTTGTCAGATTGTAGTTACAGTGTTCTTCTAGTGCTTCTTTGCAACAGTCATCTCATTGTAGGGGGGTTTTGTCCCACTGAGTTTTCCTTCTCTACCTCATCATTGCATTTGTAAATGAGTACCTAATCAGGCCTTACTCATCTTTGCATAATAATTTGCTTCTCCCTAAGTTGCACTTATGGGGGGGTGTTGGTGTAATTAATTATTAATTACACTTTGCATAAGGCTTTATTTAATTCCTAAGTTATAGGTTTTATCCTTATCTTATTGAGTTGTCTTTTTGCTCAAGATAAGATTAGGTTTATGCATCTTTGCTTTTATAAAGAAAATTATCTCTTTTAATTATTTTGTATTCCTGAATATTATTATGTTCCACATCCTTTTGCAACCTCTCTGCTTTCTATTTTTCTCTTCTGTGAAAGGATATTCTGGTTTGCAAATCTAATCTTGCCTCATGAATGAACTCAAGGCATGATACCCTCGAGGAATCCTGAACGAACCCTATAATGATTTTCTCAAAAATATGAGAAGGGGCTACAAATCAAGGCTGTGATACCATGTTAGAAACCAAGATTAGATTTTCAAACCAGAATATCCTTCCATAGAAGAGAAAAACAAAAAAAGAAGATATTTGCAAGAAGATGTGCAAATAATTATTATTCAAGAATTTGATAATTACAACATATGATTTGCTTTATAAAAGCAAAGATGCATAACCCTAATCTTATCTTGAGCAATGAGATAGCTCAATAAGATAAAGATGAGAACCTATAACTTAGGAATTAATGGCAGAGGAAAATTTAGATGTTGTTGAAGTCTACTAGGTTAACTTTGACCCCTATTTCATCTCATGTCAATTGAAGGATTTCCTTTGGTATAAGGTGTTGCATAGACGATTGTCATTGCAAAAAAAGATCAACCTATTAATGCTTGATACAACCACTAGAGTTAATGAATCCATGAGGGGCGGTGAAGCCATGTCACAAACCCAAGCACTATGTTGCACAACACAAGGATACTAAGGGTGCACACCTTGCAACAATCCTCCCCAGCACAAGTGAGGGGTTCAAACCTGTGACCCAAGCTTTGATACTAATTGTTGTAGAAAAATATCAACTTGTTAATGCTCGATTCAATCGCCAGATTTAATGAATCCACGAGAGGCAGTTAAGCCATGTCACAAACCTAAGCGTTGCACTACAAAACACAAGGAGACCAAGGGTGCACACCTTGCAACATAAGGACATTATATTTTATTTTGAAAACATGAATTTTCCTCCTAAATTGAATGATAAGAAAAGAGAACTTTGAAGCTAGAGGCTTAAAGGTATGTGTTGCTCCAAGGATAATTGATGAAGAGAAACCTTGATGGTGTACCCCTGAGATGTTTAAATGAGGAGAAATCAACAAAAGTTATTGAGGAATGTCGTCGTGGATTATGTGGTGGAAAATATATGTCAAAGACCATTGCTCATAAAGTTATGAGGATGGAATATTAGTGGCCAACATTATTGAAGGATATGGCCAAGTTTGTAAAAGGATGTGATGCTTGCCAAAGGTTTTTTGGCAAGTTGAATTTTGGAGGTGCACTTCACCTTGCAACCATTTCAATGGAGGCTCCATTCCAATAGTGGGGTATTGAATTCACAGGGGAAATAACAGAGAAGTCTAGTAATAAATATAAGTGGATTTTGGTGGCCATTGACTACTTCACAAAATGGGTGGAAGCAATTCCTACAAGGAATGCTACCTCAAACATAGTGATTGCATTTTTGCTAAATAACATAATCACTAGGTTTAGGGTGCCATAAATAATTGTTGTTGACAATGCAATGTGTTTTAGATCCAAGGATTTTTTTGGCATGTGTTCATAATATTTAACACATTTTCACTTTATCATCCACAAGGAAATGGATAGACCTTGAATAAAACAACAAATGCATCATGAATATCATTAGAAAAGCTTTAGATGAAAATAAGAAAAGGTGGGCTGATAAGTTAAAATTTGTTGTCTAGGTAGATAGGGCAACCTACAAGAAGGATATTGGGAAGAGTCTAGTTGAACTAGTATATGGGACTAATGCCAAACTACCAATCAACCTTTAATTTCTAATCTACAAGTTACTGCAATAGATTGAAGGAGAAGAAGAAAGTGTTGTCTCCAAAAGAATTCATGAGTTGACTAAATTAGAAGAAACTAGGAGGGGTGCCCTTGAGAAAAATTTATTGAGGCAACAAAAGGTGAAGTACAAGTCTCTTTAATAAGAGGGGTGTCAAGAGGGAGTTTCAAATTAGGGATCTTGTCCTCATGTGGAATTCTAAACTAGAGGATAGATGAAAACATGGAAAATTTGATGCCTTATGGGTTGGACCCTATCAAATTGATGAAGAATGTGGTCAAGGAACATTCTACCTTAGAATCCTAGATGGAAATTTCATGGAGTTTCTAGTTCATGGTCAACATCTCAAACACTACTTCTCCTAAAAGTGAGAATTTTTTAACCTTTGTTTTCATATGATCATTTTTGTTGTGTTCTTGTGTACAGTCATGACCCTTGTTAGTTATAATGTAGTGTAAGTAAGTATTGATCCTTGTTGTTCCCCTTATTGGTCAGCTACCCAGAGATTTGGATTCTCGTTGTGCCTACAAGAGACACACATCCCCAATAAGAGCCAATATTAGTACCTATAAAATTTGAATGAGTTTATAATTATTTATATTGTCCTCTTGTGCTCCCCATCATTTTTGGCTAATCTAAGAAATTTCATTGTTGTATCATGCTCAAGTCCCTCAAGGGGTTGCATTATCCCTTTTTTGGGCTATGGTCAAAAACCCATTTTATAGAATGTCTAATAGTTAGACTTTTTCTCTTTCTTTTGTTTCCTTCTTAAGGTCCTTTTTGGAGATTCGAGCACTAAACAAACATTTGGACCAAGTCAAAATGTCCTTCTTTTTCCTTGATCTCCCCTTCTTATTTTTTTCTTTTTGTATGATCCAAGATTTGGGTCCTAATAGATACTTGTACTAAGGTCCATGTCCGCCCTTGATTCCTACCTCGTTCTCTTCTTTCTTTCCTCTAGTTGATTGATATTTTGGGTCCCAATTAGACTTTTGGACTTTAGGTCCAAAAGCCCAAGTTTGATAAAGATTCTCAATGCCGATTGACATTTCTCTTCATTTATCCTATCGGGACTTCAGGTCCTAATTGAACTCTCGCTTCCACCTTTTCCTTTCATCCCATCAGGACATCAGGTCCCAAAGGGAACATTAGATTCAAAGTTTCACGAGCTAGCATGACTTAGAAAAAATCCTTGTTTTTACTCATGAAAGTGTGGAAATTCTACTATGTGGAAATTTCTCCACAAGTCTGCCAAGTACTTTTGACAAGGCCATCTTCATCCTGAATATGTAAGGAAAACATGCCACATGGCACATTTTCCACAAACTTGCATGCCTTTTTTGCTTTGTCTCACTTCATCTGTGAATACACAAAAAATGATGTCACATGGCATTCTTTCTATGAATCCATCAGCCCTTTTGACCCACTCTTTCTTCTTCTCGCCGACACATGGAAATTATACCACATGGCATCCTTTTCACAAGCCTGCTAATTTTTTTTTTGGTTTCCCTTTTGGCCCATGGAAGCACAAAAATCCCACCACATGGCATATTCATTTTTTATCAAAACGGTCAAGTCTTTTACAATTTTCCTTTCCAGCCTACCGGGACTTTGGGTCTCAACCGAACTTTTGGACCTTAGGTCCAAAAGGTCCAAGTCCAATTGGGATCTCCAATCTCAATTGATACTCCATTTTCTTTCCTTGTTTGGTTAGGACTTCAGTTCTTGACAAGACTTTGAACTTGAGGTCTAAAGTGTCCTGGTCCAATTGAGATTCCTAATCCCAATCGGCTTTATTCTCTCATCCCACTAGGACTTTTGGTTTTGACGAGACTTTTAGACCCAAGGTTTGAAAGGTCCCAATCCATTCAAAACTTCCACTCCCAACTTACTTTGCTTCCTGGTAAGTTCCTATCAAGGTTTCGAAACCCGATGGACTTTTGGACCAAAGGTGAAAAAGTTAAAATTTGTTTCAACTTCCCAGACTTAATTTTCTTCCTTGTCAGGATCATAAACTTTCTTTGGACTTTTAGATTTTTGAACCGATAGTATAAATTTGATTTGGGCTGCAGGGATGATCTTAAATACATTTTTCAACATCTCCAAGTGGGACAAAATAGCACCGATGTTTCTTTATGATTTTTAGGCCTCCTTTCTGTCAAAGATCCAATCTTGGTCATGATTTGTTGTTGATTTTGTGGGGGTTTTATTCCTCTTTTGTTTTCTCATCAATATGGAGGCATGGTGTGGGCATCAGGACCTATGTAACATTATTTCTTCTTAGATTTGTATATCCACATGTTTGCATGTGATTTTCTAAGGTTTCAGGCCCTATTCTAGCCCTTCCTCCTTCACAACCTGTAGAGATATAAATTGCACTTTTGTGCTTATTGTAAATATTTTAAATTTTGATCAGAAACAAAGGGACATAAGAGAAAAGAGAAGCAGTTACAGAGCGAGTAAAAGATAGATATTCATAGGAAACCCTAGGTTTTAATATCCATTTTTGGGTATAGCTATTTTATATTTTAATGATCTAGGTTTGATCCCATGCTTGTAATAACATTTGTAAACTTTGAAGATTATGTGGTTAAAAGCATAATCAACCTTAACAAAGTGTCTCCTTATGTATGGTATGCATTTCCAAATGTATGATTGATTGGTTTTTCAACCAAAAGTTTGTAAAAATAGTGTAAAGCCTTTGCATAGTATCTTTTTCAATATAATAAAGGAAACATATGGGTATGCTTGAGGATTACTAAGTAGACTCTCTTAATATTCTACAACTATCTATTGTCTTTCTAAATGAATGTGTAGAGCCTAGCTTTCCTGTGTATTTTGAAAGGTATAGTATTTTGTGGTGACTTGATTAAATCATTACCTTATTTTAGTTATTACATATTTGGTTAAATATAGAGATTTTGTTGCCCAATGGATAAAAGCACCAATCTATAATTGGATTTCTCTCCTATCATCTTGAACACACTTCAAACACATCAACTCAAAAACCTTTAAATTTTTACTTTGTGTGTATTTTACTACCATGTTTGAGTAAATAAAAAAATAAAAGGGTGTATCATAAAATCATTCTCAGACATTGATATGGTAATTTATCTATTAGAAACATGGTCAACAATACTTGCCCAAACTAGCACATAGGTATATCGTGACACCAGTATTGGGACACACTATGTAATGGGTATAGTTTATTGTAAGGTATTGTGTAATGTTTCAAATCATCAATTTGGCATCTTAGGGAAAACCCCCCTTGGTCTTGCAGAGTTATAAATGAAGGAGGTATTACCCACCTCAATCATTGGTCCATAATTGTCCAACCTAAATATAGGTTTATTGTAATTTTCCAAGTTTGACGCCCCTAGCACTTGGAAGATTATCAAACCTTAGGGATTTGGGGCCAACATCTTCAATCACCAACAGTAACTTAGTGATATTATTATCAAATGAAAATAATTATTTAAACATACTTACCACAATGAACTGTGTAGTCACTTTTATGTTTAGGAATAAGAATACTTGTTACAACCTAATACACCCAAATGTTATGTGACCATTACAAAGCTTAAGAACCCTAAGCCTCAATTTAGATATGTCCCTACTATGTTCTACCTCATTTAGAATAAATTTAATTATTATTTATAGGGATCTTTTTTCTTAATAAGGTGACACAAACTAAAGGATTGTGAGCCTCCCTTCACGACCTTTCAAATTTTAAAATATTTCAATTGGCACTTAAAGTGAAGAACAAAAAATCTTATTACACATTATAGTTTACTAATCCAAAGGACCTATAGGGTGATTCCTAACATGAAAATTGATATAATCTTAACCGTGATCCTAACAAATATTAGAAAATTTTCTAAAAAAATATTAGATGTATGGTGCACTACAAGTTCTTGATCTAGAACACATTATAGCCCATTAGTCCAAAATGCCTGTAGGGTGAATAGCATGTGTGATAAAAATTATATGGAATAACTTAACAATGTTTAGGTCATGAGCCCCCTTAACACTTTTGAGCTTAACGTATATTGTTAAATATTACAATAAATATTGGACATGTGTTGCACTATTAGTTCTAGATTTGGAACTTGAAAAATCTAGAACTTGAAACATCCAAAAGTTTGACTAGGCAATAAAGTACCTTTTTTAATTAAAAAATATCAATTATAGTGAGACTTTAACATCTAAAAAATAACAAGAAACGTGTAAAACAAAATAAAAAGTTTTTGGGTGATACAAGTGTAGATATGTAAAAATGAACTAACACATATCACACACCTTGAATGACATTTTTTTTATCGCCGGCATCATTATCATTAATATCATTGCATTCACATCATTTGCATCATAAACCCTATTTTCCTCTATTAATTGAATAATCCTCAAATTATTTAATTAATTCACTATTTTCTCACCTAATCTAACTTTATTCCTCATGATTAATCAATTAATCATTAATTATTTAATTATGTCGCTAATATACCCTATTCATCTAAACCAATTAAATTGTTATCATTTAATAATTTAATTCGCTTTCCCCTCTCTAAACTCGAATAATTAAATTAACTATTTGAAATCATTCGACATAGTCAACAAACAAATACAACTTTGTTTGTTAAAGTCAAACATGACTTGCACTTTCATCTCCTAACATTAATTAATTATCTTCACCCTCTTTTTGATTGAGCAAATCACAATCACTGATTTCTTACTCTAATTGGTTGAATAACTCATCTATTCTCCAATCCCATTGATTTCTTCAATCCCACTAACCACTCAAATTGGATTTCCCAATCCCACCAATTCTTCCAATCTAAATCTACTAATCCTTCCAATATATTTCCTCTCAACGGTTCTCAATCGTTGATTGTGATCTTTGACTATGAAATCTTGATTGTTCATCTCGAAATAGAAAATCTATAAAATAGTCTTCTACCTTCTCACAAATCATCTAGAATTTACATAGTGAAGCGTTGAACAATTGATTCTTGAGCATATTGAGAATTATTGACTTCTTATACTAAGTCACCATTAACGCACTTTGAAGCTTTTAAAAAATAATAAATGGAGGCTTCGTATTGATTCAAACGCAATTCAACATCAATATAGATTACACTTCAACATGGGATGGTAATGCTATAAGGTTTTGGATTCAATTTATGTTATCTTTAGGATTACATTGTTTGTTGATTTTGTTATTTTAGAACTTCATTCCATGAGTATGGGTTTGGAATATAATCTTGTTTTGAATTGATTTAGTTTAATTCATCACTTATTTCCTTATGCTAGTTTCCCTCCTTACAACATTTGACACACCCAGTGGGACCTAGGTCCTTAACTTTAACATTTCCTTTGAGTTTGATAAGTAGTTGCAGGTTCTCAGTCGTGGATGTCATTTTGAAGAATCACTTTTTCTAATTGGAACATTTTCACTCCAAACCTGAATGCGTTTGTTATTTTTGTTTTATCACTATCGATCCAAATCTGACCGCTATTGACCTAAACTTGGTTGCTTTTGTTTAGAATGACCATCATTGATATTTTTATGCTACAAGTTTCTGAACAAGGATATCTTAACTGACACTTACAAAGCCTCTTTTGACCCAGACAGACCCATTATCAACCTGAAGTTCTACCATTATCATTAGAAACAACTGTTATTGCACTAAACATAGGTTCGCTATTGCTATATTTTTTGAATCTGTCAATTTTGTAAAACTCTTCTTTGATTTAACAAGTTTACCTAACCCTAACAATTCATTGATTATTGTGTTTGGGAGGTTCTAACATTGTTGGTGTAGCCCTTGCAAGATTAGGGCACATTTTTCATGAGAACAACTAACACTTTTATCGTGGAGTTGGCGAATGGTCCAAGGTCGTTTCAATTTTAAGTTTTCTTAGTTAAAACACATTTCACTTTGGTGCTTTTAAAACTAAACCTACAACTCTCACATTTCAATTAGTGCTCATAAAATTGGACCTACAACTCTCACATTTCAATTGGTGCTTAAAACTGAACAAGGAAAATTTCACATTTCATTTTGGTGCTAAAAAATTGAACAAGGCAAATCCCACATTTAATTTTAGTGCTCCTAAAATCAAATTCTTTTCATTTTCATGTTGTTAAAAGATGGATGTAGTTTCATTTGTTGACTCTTTAAGATGAACAACACAATTAGAAACATTTCATTTGGTGCTATAAAATTGAACAAATCATTTGTGATTTGCACATTGCTATATCTTGCTTGAAGTCTAAAACACTTTGAATTTGGTGTACCAAAAAAAAGAATTGATATCTTTACACACTTGACATCTTGGGCTTAAACAGAAATTGTTATGGATTGTATACCGTGTTCACCGTGCTTGGTAAACCAAGTGTGTATCCTCTCCCCTCACGTCTTTTGACGATCTTGGGTGACGAAAAGCACTTTAGGTTTCACAATCATTTAAATTTTTAGCATAACCTTTAGATTGGGCCTACCTAAGAGACACATCCCAAAAGGAGAACTCAAAGGTGACTCAAAGCGAAATTTCCCTCAAGTCGCTATACAAATGATTTCGATGAAAACCAAGATTTAACTAGTATTAGCTTCGACAATGTGGTGTCATTCAAAATGGGGAGGTACTTTTGCATATAAGTGCCCCTAGTAGGAGTGATTAAAGTATTAAGTGGCTTATTCTACACTCGCCAGGTATTAGTCCCTTAAGCAAGGACTAAGATATTTAAAGTAGTTTTACTCACCTTTTACTTGAGAAATTCTACTTGGCGACACGATTCAGTGCAAGAGATGTGCCCCATACTCTGAAGAAATTTACTCACCATATGAACTCCCTTGAATTGAGACAAAAATCTCTAGCTTGTATAAGTTACTTTTAGCTTGCTACTTCTAGCTTTCCGATGAAAGGGTGATTGGGTCATCCTTCCATTCCTAGAGGCCCCTATTTCTCCATTCTCGAAATTACATGTATACATCCAGAAGGGTGTCCCTACCTTACTTCGAAGGAGCTTCCAAGTTGTAGGCCTAAAAGTGTCGTCATTGGCCAATTTGACATTAGGTATAATATTGCTTGATATAGTTTGATGTTGTTACCAGTTTAAACATGGGTTGATTTTGTCCCCTTCTCATCAAAACATTATGGTCAATTTTATACATTCTGATTGATGTGCTTTAACACTTTCCAAATCTCAGACCAATATTCTCAAAACAATCAAATCAAACAACATCTCAAAATTGCAAACTTGTTCCACAAACTACCATCATAGAAAATTGGGAACAACTTGAACAGAGTCAATATTGCAGAAGTTTTATCGTTGTTGATCTAAATATTGCTCGCTATTGCTCAAAATAGTCGCTTTTGTTGTCCCTAGTCTATGAAATTCATTGTCAAAAAAGGGTCACTTTTGAAAAAACATAACTGCTTTTGACCTAAACATAGTCCTTGTTGAAAACTTTGCCACTATTGATCTAAACATTACCATAATTGACTTAAAACTTGCTTGTTGTCGCTCAAATTTTCCACTATTGCTATCTCTGGTTTTTGACAATCATTATCCAAATAGAGTCACTTTTTCTGAAATTGACCATAGTTGCATAGAATCGCTATTGATCTAGAACACTACCGCTATTGCTTTAAATAGGGAACACTATCAACCTACTTATAGATTGGCCTCAAAATTGTCAAAGAACAAATTGATTTTCAAATATTGGCCTCAGATTCCATTTAGTTATCAGAGAACATTATCAAACCTATTAGTAAAAAACCAACATCACCATCCTTCATTTTAGACTTGGTTACATAAGATTCATAAAATATTTGGACATCTACATTCATACCATAGCTTATCAAAACTTTCATTCCACATCTCCAAATTGGAAATCAAAACATCAACATAGTTTTAGGATTCAAATCAAACACAACTTGGATTATTCTCTTGCTCTAGTTTTCTAAGATATTAACATTTTCTTGAAACCTCAAGGCTAATTCAAGTAGATCATTAACATATCCTCTAGAAAAATAGAGTAAAATATCGGTCCAAGTTTTGTACACTTTGAGTCCCAAAATTAGCATCATCTCAAAACATCATTCATACTTTAGGGTCTTGAGCATCAAAATCCATAGCAAACCATCAACACCTTTGACACCATCTTCATACATCATTCCTTTAAAAAGAATAAAAAATTCCCCAAAAGCAAAACATCATTCCAAAGCTAGTGATCTCCAAATTTCCCAAGGTCTTGGAACTTATTTATGACAACCACGAGATCTCAACACAAGAAAAAGATGGAAGCCAACAAAGGTAGTTCAAGCTCACCTATGACAAACACCACGAATGAGGAAAACCAACCATGGGGTTACAATCTAAATTACCTTACAACTCCTCAAAGAGAACCCTCATTCAAAGCAACACAAAATCAATCACCTAGTAACGAGGAAGTACTCCTTAGAAACCAAAACATGATTGATAGTCAAAATCAACTTCCAAACCCCAAGGACATAATCATAGAAGAAGATGATAGTGACGAGGAACTTATTGAGGAAAGACTCATAGAAAACTCCCAAAATCCTAAGATACAAAAACTTATGGACAAAATGCTTGGTATAAACGCAAACTAGTATTTCCTCACAGTCGCAAAAAGTGGTGCCAAACTACCCATAGACTTCAATGTGGACATGCTACAAGATCTTAATCTTATTCCACTAGGAGATCATACAATAGTTAGACAAGTACCAAAGTTGAAAATGAATCCCAACATACCACACTTGTTTTCACAAAACAATGATCAAAATCAAATGCAAACCATGGATAACCCATTGTTTAGGAAACCATCCCAAATTGAGAAAACTATGATAGCATAACAATATCAAGGCAATACAACTCAAAGCATGCCACAACATAACACTATGCAAAACATGGGAAACCTTCCAATGGACCAACAAGGTAGAAACCCATCACAATGGCAATACATGCCACAACATACCTCATATATTGACCCTTCCAACAACACACAAAATCAACAAGGGAAATCACAATAGATTCCACAACAAGGTGTACCACAAATTAACTACCAAGGTACCCTTCAACACAATCCACAACAAGGTGTACCACCAACGCAATATCAAGGTACCCTTCAACACAATCCACAACAACGTGTACCACCAACGCAATACCAAGGTACCCTTCAATAAAATCCACAATAACAAAGTGTACCACCAATGCAATAACAAGGTTCCCTTCAACAAAATCCACAAAAACAAGGTGTACCACCAATGCAATACCAAGGTACCCTTCAAAAAAATCCACAACAACAAGGTGTACCACCAACGAATTACCAAGGTGCCCTTCAACAAAATCCACAACAACAAGGTGTACCACCAACAAACTACGAAAGTACCCTTCAACAAAATCCACAACAACAAG
>VDFB02171180.1:0-89529 GCA_007258455.2 Sequoia sempervirens | reverse complement strand
GACCAACCTTGAACCATTGACTTCCTGCAAGAACATAGATTCTTTGACAAATTCATCATGTATTCCTAAATAATAACCCGCTTTAACATAAAAGACAAACTTCCATAAACATAAAAGAGGCCACCAACTGATTTACCAAGAGATGAAAACACAATGATTAACCTGTAAACAAACATTAACGTGATTACTAACTGCATTATTTTGGTATAAGATTGACACAGAAAAGGGAAACAAATATACAAGATATATATTGTAGGCCATAATCAGGATAATACTCAATGAAACAAATATATTACAAGATATATATTGTAGGCCATAATCAGGATAATACTCCATACGCATGTATTCAAACTGTAAAAAGTATGTTTAAACAAAGTGCTACCTTCGTTCTTATACAATAAAGTTTCACAAAGAATCTATTTGCTCTGATTCTGAATATAAAATGCATTACAGTTTGACATGATCCTTTTCCTCTCCAAGACATAGTGGGCACTACCAAATCAGCATGTTTTAGAAATCGGGATTATTACATTTTCATTAAAGCACCTAACAGTCTTCTTTCAAATTGTCCATATTTTGGTAGTAATTAACCCGCCTGAATTTAAACTTCCAAAACAAGTTGGCCAAGCGGCTAAGCATCAATTCAAAATTGTAACAAATGCATATATATGTGCTTCTGCCCAGTATACAGACACATGCATCTATGCATATAATGCATGCATGAGTATATGTGTGTATATACAAGCTTGAATATATGTAAAGTATGTATATATATCATATTCATGCATGCATTATATGCATAGATGTATGTGTATGCATACTAGGGAGATGCACATATATGTGTATTTATTAAAAAAAATGAATTGATGCTTAGCTTTACTACCCAAATATGGATGATTTGAAAGAAGACAGTTATATGTGTGTGTGTGTGTGTGTGTGTATGATGTATGTGTATATATGTATTTATATGTATGTTTGTATATATGCACATATATACATACATATATACACATTTACACATATATACATACATGCATGTATGTATATATACACACATATATATACATAAATATATAAATGCATGTATATATAATATAGTTGTATATATGTATATCATGTATGTATATATACACTATATACACTTACATACATATATACATATATGTGTGTGTGTATACACATACATGCATTTATATATGCATATATATATATGTATATATACATACATGATATAAATATATATTATGTATGCATATATACATGTATATATTATGTATACATGTATATATGTATGTATAAACATGTATACATGTATATAAAATATATAATATATGTATACATGTATATGCATATATACACCATCCAATTTTGACATTTTTCAAGTATTGGGATTAAGCTTGCTTCTTCTAGTTCATTGCATTGTACATATTCCCCTTCTACCCAACCTCCTCCTACCATGGTCAATTATCCCATTTCTAAAATTCTTCATACAACTTTTAGCACAACACCTACCTCCCATGTTCCTTCTGTCTCCCTCCTCTAGCGCCATCCCTTTTTTTTATCATGTTGTTCCACCCACATCATACCCCACTAGTGTTAGTTTTGTCATTAGCGCTATTCTCACATCCCATCCTATTAGTGTCACCCCTTCATCTTTGCCTTATAGTGTTTCTTCACCTCTTTTTCAGGCTATTTATTTGCCTATCGTCCACCATATCCTTTTTATAATCCATCTATTGTTTCCCATACACTCCCATCACCACCACCACCCTTGATGTACTATTGCCAAAAGGTAGACAGATTTGAGTGTAAAGTTGATTGGATGCCTGGTGGTCAGACTGCAGTTGAGTATACTCCACCACATCTTGCTCCTCTTTCACTTGAGATATTGGCATTTGTTACCAGCTGACTGTGCAGCACCTTGTTTTGAGTTGTATTACATCTGAGTTGGCCTAATGGTGGAGAACTTCCACTCTTGAAAGAGAGGTCACAAGTTCAAATCCTGCAGGGGGTAGGTTATGTACAGCTCATATTTGAAGCACAGTTAGGTGCTTCCTGCATACTGGGTATACAGGGTAGTCTCATATACTATAAGCCATCTGTAGACACAAAACAGATCACCCAGTATCATGAACTATAAAAGGATTCCATTTCCATTATGAAAAATGGTGACTTCAATACACCTTGACAGGCTTTTCTGGCTTCCCGTTTAGATTATCTGTACAATGATATGTTGTTGGCTAAGTTATTTCCACACACTTTGAGGGATTATGATATTCAGTGATTTCCTTCCTTGTTTCCTAGATCCCTTCATTCTTATGGTCAGCTAGCCATAGCTTAGCTTAATAATTTCCATGTGAATTTGGGTTTGAAAACCAGAATTTCAAATTTGTTTGAATGTGCACAAGGATCAAATGAGAGGATTAATAATTATGTGATTAAATTTCAGTCACCGGTGCCAAAATGAACCACCACCTCCCTCATGATGAGTTGCAGAGTATCTTTGTTAAGGGGTTGTCATCTATTAGAGATAGTGTACCTAAACAGTTATGCATATTTAATGAATTCATGTGCATATGTGAAGAACATGGAAATGAAATCGTTGGATTCTCAAGCCTTAAAAGTTGGTTCTTCTCATATTCCTATGTCTTCCAATCCTTCAAAGTTTCAAAAACAAAATTATTTTGAAAAGGGTAGTGATAAAAAAAAAGTGAACAAACATAGTGCTCAACATGTGGCTAGTGCATCTAGTGATATTAAGTCTGGAGATTTCATAAAGTTTACTGAGTCGAATGAGCCCTTAGAGGAAGTACTTCAAATTTTTATTGGTGCTAATATGATTACTATTCCATTGGATACTTCTAAGGGTGTAAATATGATTACTATTCCATTGGATACTTCTAAGGGTGTACCTAACGGATATAATGAGCATGCTTTTGTCATTATCATAGTGTTAATGGGCATGCCACATAAATTTGTATTATTTGATTGACAAATAATATGATACATGTAGAGGGTTTTAATAATGGGGGCAATCATTTTCTTCCCTTGCCCACTCATTCCTTCCACTCTCTTGCTAGCATATGGGTTAGGAATCTTCAATCAAAGGCAAAGGAACTCCTTGATTCTTACAACTATCAACACATTTCACAACTCAATTTTCCTTGACCCTATTTACTATATCTTTTAAAGTCATTTAACACATTAAAAATTTTGGGACAGGGTTTGATCACCTCCCATCATTGGCCTTATTCTTCTTGGTACAAACTTAATAACATTTATTCAAATGCCTTTTTTATCTCAATCTTTCTCCTCTCACCATTATGCACCAAATACTTGACAAAAAGGTACTGCCCAGCTCCCAAGACCAACATATAGAACCAAAAACACCAAAGGAAAAAAAAAATTAAAAGATCAGCAGCAGAACACATTAGCATCTAATACTATCACCAAGAAAAAATCAGCCGGGAGCTCTTATGCAGAAGATAGATTTTAATCTCCACTCACAACTAGAGTTCCTCCATAACCAGCGTAAGGATCTATGATTTTATTTTTTGTTTTTTCATTTTTTATCTTCCTATTAATTAAAATTACTTAGAAAACAAAAAAATGTCTTATGGCTATTACTACATCAAAGACAAAGAGCAGGCTCCATCATATGTATAGGCATACAATCTCATAACTTATTACCAATAGAACTTCAAGAGATACTCCTAGAGCAGAAATAACGAAGGGAATCTGAATGATGAGAAAGGCACCCACTCTTTAGCCTTTGTTGGGGCCTTGGCGTCAACTTGAGTCTTGTACAACCTTGCTGAAGTACTTGCTATATGGCTCAGGTTGCCAATGGCTATCTTCTATAAACTCTCCATGGTTGTTGACAAAACTAACTCTCAAATCCTTGTATTGGCCCTCAATTTAGGCGCAACTCTTTGAAATTGGAGACCAAAGCAAGTAATTGTGGACATTAGCAATCTTCTCGATCAAGTTCAAAACCACCATATCTGCTATACTCTCATAGGTGCCAATAGAGTGACTAATGCCCTTCCCAAACAAGCTTCCTTTCTTGAGCCATCTCAAAAGTGGATAGCTAAACGGTAAACCAATCTATCTTCCTTGTGCTAAGCTTGGAGCAGGCCTTTTGCTGATTATCGATAATGAAAAGGTGGTTAAACCCTAATGATATTGAACGTTCCTATAGGTGAACCCCTCCAATCATGAATCCCCGTACAAGATAATACAATCTTGGGTGGCACATATTTTGAATATCTGTGCACCCTCTTTTGGTGCAGGAAATTTCATTTCAAATGTAAGCATTAATTATGCCTCCACCTTCCTATTCGTAATGACAAACAATATGTCAATGTCTTGTTAAAGAATGAGAGCAGGACAATTTGTATGTGCAAAGTCCCTATACGAAGGGAATTATGTGTGGAGGTGGCATTTCCTTTACTTTTATTACAGTTTCTTCCCCATTTTCTTTGAGTCATTTGCATGCGCACTTCTTTTGTTTACCTTCACCTCCTCTGCATGCTTTCAGATTCCATCCACTCTTACCATTCAAGTTTTTCAATCAGTTGCAACATTCACTTGGGGTTGTTGGTGATAAAACTCAAGCACAAGCACAAGTGTGGTTGTTGCTCTCATTTTTTATACAAAACAAAAATAAAGGTTTCCCTTGCTCTAGCTTTTGGTTTCAAGTTGGTTCTTTCAACTGCGTGCTACATATCTCCAATTGTTGGAGGTCTCTTGTTGGGTGTGCTTTACTATTTTCAGCCAATTTTTTTGTTTGGTCTCCCTTAAATCTATCAATGGTGAACAAAAATTCCATCATCCCTTGTAAACGATTCCAAAAGGTGAGTCTAGCGACAATCCCTCCACCACTAACAAACTCCTAAGTGTCAAGTTTATTTGAGATCTAACCTTCCTAAGAATCCTCACACCGACCTTGGTCTTCAACTCACCAAATGGATGTCAAAAACCCATGATTCTCTCCCAGCTACCATGGGTAAGGTTCTAATGGATGTTAAAATCCTCGACTTGGAAAAGAATTAAAAATTCCAAATCACCTTAATAATCCACCATTCCTATTATTCTTCCTACTAATCCTCAACAGACTCGTTCAGGCAATTCACTGGGGAAAAACACTGTGGCTGTCACATCATCGAATAAAGCATGGAAAACTGGCTCTCTTGGGACCAACTGGCTAAATGTTCAAGTACCTATAAGAAATGAAATTAAACAATTGGTTAAGGATTTAACCACCATTAAAGATCAACCTACCTCTTCCATCTTCAAGCAGCCATCTTCTAAATTTGGGTCACCTTCTGCAGTCCCTGCCTTCCCCCAATGAAAATCCTAACACATGTGCCCCACCCTTGAGTTTCTTGATTTTAACACGAGGTGGAAAAGCTCAAACTGGTGGCCATGCAGCAACAAGACATGCTACCTGATGTTAGAAAACCTGCAAAGGGAAAGGATAAGATTGTTTCTCAAGGATCCACTCCCTGAGAGAGACTCGCAAATTTGAAGATTAAATTACTACTGTTAAATAACTTTTTAGGTGTTTGTATAAAGTTAGCAGCAGAGGTGTTCATGCTTAGGAGACTCTCTATAATCTGCACCTCAGATTGGTCATTAACCCTTTTATGGAAGCTCGATTGCAGTAACAAGGCTGTTGGCTTGTGGCTGGTCCGGGCTAAAAATATCTAGCTGTTGTTAGGCAACAAGGTAGAAATGAAAGCTTTACAGCAGGCCCTGCGGATTTGTATTTTTATTAATTTCTTGTTTATGTGAAAGACTGTTAGTTTTGGCAGACGAGATACACTTGAAACCAGTGTATTTCCTAGGTACAAATTTGGAATGTCTGTTTTCAATTATGTTTTCTATCATGCGGCAGCAGTCATGGGCTGCTAAAACTTTAGTTGATATTGATAACATTATTTTTAAAGATTGTTTATTGCTGGGTTATCCTTCAGATAAGCAGTGTCACGTTGAGGGTTACTTGGGTTCTTCCAAGAACTCTCTGTTTAAAAAACGTTAAATGATGGAAATCTGTTAGTCAGGGCTGCTAAAGCAGCAATCGATAATTCAATTTTTTTTCAGTTTTAATTTGAATGTTAAAAAAGTTTTGCCTTTTCCCCGCCCAAAAAAAAAAAGATGAAGAGAGTGTCATTAGAGATTTAGTACAATAGCCATGCCAAGTTACCTGGTTAAGAATGGGAAAATCAAGCTTCATCAAATCGCCAAGCGAGGGAGAGACGGAGGCAGAGGCAGAGGCAGAGGTAGATATTGAGGCTAATGTTGATGCTTGGCCCCGACCCCTTCTTCTTCTTGACCGTAATGGTAAAATTAGGTTTCTCTTAACACTAGGCCCCTCTAAGGTGCCATTCTTGTAACCAGAGAGGCTGAGTAGCCCGTCGAGGAATCGTAGCGACATCCTGTCCGCTTTCTTATCGCTTCGAATCGTTATTCGCACCAAAATATATGAGTTCTGGAAGATTCCTTTGAATCGAAAAATCCAAAAGAAATTACGCACAAGTATTTTAAATTGCTGTTGCATATTTGAAAAAGGAAAATGTCTCTCCAGATAAAATTATCTAGGCTAATTAAAATAATAAAATAATTAATTTACATAAAAAGATTTAGGATTTATAATTAAAATTATTCAAATAGATGTAATATTTAGTTTAAAATTCTTAATAGAAATATGTTGTATTGCATATTAGAAGTTGATATGCTAATGTATTAAAAGAAGATTTTAGATAATGTAATTGAGTTGTTTTCTATTGAGGTTCACTTACAAGAGTGTAAATCTAGTATTTACAAGTGTGGATATGAACTATTATATGGACCTTAACTAGAACTCATGAATATAAATTGATAGGGTGTGGATTGATGCAATTTGCTCACTTGATTTGTGATGTCTAATACATAGGGATAAGTGATATTTAGAAATGCCTTTGGAGAATCTATCAAATTATAAGGTTCATGCACTCCTTATTCATATCCTTGGTTAGATTAATTCAATAGCAATGAACCGAGATTAGACAAAAAAACAAACATGTAACAAACCTAAGATAATGTGATGATGGTGTAATGTAGCTAAATTCTTTTTATTCTCTTCACAAATTGAATTATAGATGTACTTAATAAAAATCCCCTAAGTAGTCCAGGATGATTTTCAAATGAGTGGATGAATTCTTTATATACAACATAACACTCAAATGAATAAAAATGTGTGCTAGGTCAGCTTATAATGACTAGTGAAGTAGTTGGTAATAATATTGATTTGAATTTTTTTAATTTTAAAAGGTTTAAAATCAAATATGCAATTACAAAAGTGACTTGGGTCAAGTTTAGACCACAAATCTAATCTTCACCAAAATAGTTCAATGATCAAGAATGAAATGTTTGGGATCAATAATAAAGGAATCAAGTTATGTTGATATCATGACTTGAATTCATGCAAGAATATGTCACTTGTTAGCTAGTTATTACATTTAGGATACTTTAATCAAAGCAAGCCCAAGACATAGAGGAAAAGGGCATGGGTATGCAATTTTTACCATTGTATTTTACCCCCACTTGGATGTACATTGGGTGGATGCATATCAAAGTATATGGAGTTGGTATGTAAATAAAATATGTTCACATGTGCATGAATGATAGAGATCAACATATAGTAATAGATCATTCTTGCTTTCTTCTTGCCATGAGCACTTCACAAAACTCTACAAAATAACAAAAGCATACAATGAGTAGCACATGTCACACATTTTAAAATAGACATCGATTACATCTTGCTTGAAAGGAACTAACCTTGAAAATAATAAAGGGGTGAGAAATTCTACATGTCAATAAAAGGTGATAAAAGCTCCTTTGATCCAACAAGTTGTAATGTGTAATAGGTATTTTTGGCTTTTTACACCAAAATTAGAATCTTAGGTTAACTAGAATATTTCAAATTGGGAAAGGTTATGAAGGTTCATGACCCTTTAGTTGGTGACACTTTATCAAGAGAAAGGATCCCTATGAGCCAAAAGGTAAGTTCTTAAAAACAAGGTGATGAGCCATAGAATTATTGTCTTGATTAGGGTTATTTCCTTTATTACGTTGCTACTTTCATGACATTTTAGACATTTCCATACACTCTTTAATTAATCTTAAAGCATTATAAGTAGTTATTAATATGTTCATGGATATTTATATGTGTGTGTGATTGTTTTTGATATGTAGTCAAATGTTGTGATAAATTATGTTGGTTATGATGAACAAGTGCTTTTGTGTAGTATCTAATCTTATATGCAACAATGAAGAAGCAATCAATCAAATTCAATAGCATGCACCCACAAGAATCGGTAACCCGTAGCCGAGGAACCGTGAACCTGTAGTGAAGGGAGCAACACTTGAAGCTAAGTTAGCCACAAATCATTGGGCGTTAAGACTTTCTACCAGTTAACGAGAGACTTTGTTGTGAACTATTTTTTTTGTTGCCAACACCTCGGCCATTACCCATGCATGCTTGTGAAAGATGATTATGTATCTCTACTAGTAGATTCAAATTAGGACTTTACTTTTGAATGTTTTCTTGTCTCTTTATTATGAATAATCATCTTCCTACTTTGCAGGAAAGAGCTGACAAGAAGCATTCAGAGTCCTAGTTGTTTAAGATTCAAGCTTATTATATATTTCAAAACTTTGTACCCATAACAATAATCATAATTTTCATTTCAACAACTATATTTTATTTTGGAATAGCAAGAACAAATCTTTCATCTAAATTGTTGAATCATTTAATCAAATGTACATTAAGAATTGAATAAATAGTTGTCGTGTGTGTTAAAGGAGAGTGTTGATACCCAATTAAGGGCCCACTTGAGGTATGAGGCTACTCTATTATCAAATTAGTGATTAGCTTATTTCTTTTTGTATTGTACTATTAATTGTAGCTCATAGCTATAGCCAATTAATATTTGTTAACCTATTGAAGCAATAAAATACACATCTATTGTTCAGTAGCAATAATTTGTTATATACACTTTGTATGATTTCTTAATTAGGTTCCTTTCCGATCAATAACTTGTTTGCTATGCTAATTAGAGATACCTATAACTTTTTAGTTGTACATATAATACTAGCACCATCTTAAAAAATGCATCCATAGTTGATAATTAAATGTAAATTCTTGTTACTAATGATTGCCTAATAGAGGATGATCCAATCCATTGGGTAGATGTACATGACCAAGTTGCTCCACATTATTAGGTAATAATGGTGGATCTACACAAGGTAGAATATAGTAGGGATAAATTTGAATTAGGGTTGAAGGCTCCCAAATGTTGTAATGGGAAAATAGCATGTGGCATGTCAAATTGTAATAGTATTATTGTTCCTAAACATGAAAGTATTTGCACACTTTGTTAAAGCATTTATGTTTAAATAAGTGTCATTTGATAATAATGTCAGTGAGTCACAACATCTCTTTTATATTCTATCTATTTTATTATGTATTTTTTACAAGAACTATATTTATGTTATGACACAAGAATATAATTTTTATTGGACTCTCCATTTGTGACTACATCAAGAGGTATCAAAGCCTAGTTGTAGCTAGATTGCTAGAAGGGTTGAAGATAATCCCATAAAATAAATATATGCATTGGTTGCATTATAGGTTAGTCATAGGAGAAGATTTGGCTAAAATTAGGGAGGATAGCATGATAATAAGGATGATAGAAGGAAGTGGGAGGATGTTGAACCGGTTGGTATTCTAAGAGCTATTGAGGAAAGTTTCAAAGCCCTTAATGTTGGAAACTTGGAGGTGTTGATAACTTGAGTTTTTGGGATATATTGTTGGAGATGTTGGTGTTGTCAATAGTGTTGTTGATGTTAACCCCTTACTTGTAGATGTTGTTGGAATTGTTGAAGTGTGTTGCATTGTGTTGTGGTTTGATATCGCATTGATGTCAACCCCTTACATAGGATTGATGAGGTGTTGTGGTGCTCTCATCAGTGTTGTCATTGATGTCTTGTATGGTTGTGATGGATATGTGTTGCAATTGCAGTAAGTTCACTTGGTTTCCAAGTGCTTTTGATAAAATTTGAATAAGATAGTGTGCAAGGTAACAGAGGTGTGTTTTGTGTTGATTTTTGCATTTCTTCAAGGTTGAAGATATGCCTACGTGGTTTGAGTGTGATGATCATAGGTGTTATATCCAAAGTTTTAGATTTTGAATTATACGATAGCAGAAGTTGTGTTTGACAATATGTTGCCTATGAAGAGGGTTGTCTAGGAGAAATGGGATTGCTCCACATTTCTCCACGTTGAAGATTCCTATATTGTGGATTTGGGAACATTCTTATATTGTCTATAACCACTTTCCCTTGGATTTTTTGGTGTTGAATTGCTTCACAAGTTTAGTTCTTATGTTGGAGTTCAATGACAGTGCATCTTGATGCACAAGATGAAAATATTCTTTGTTTTAGGTGGTTGTGATAGTGTTGCAGTGTAGTATGTTCATGTTGGACTATTCATGGAAGTCGTGTGGTATTGTTGTGTGGTATGCATGTTGTTTTTGGACTTGGAGAAGCATGTATGTGGTCACTTGTAGTGTTAGTTTAGGTTTGGCCAACCTGACATGCTAGTGTTATTTGCGGAGGTACCTCATGGATTGTGGATGTGTTGAGTAGTGTGGTGATGTAGATTTGGGTCCTAGTTAACCCTTGGTGTGGTCCACCTTCACTTATCTCCACTATGGAGGTGTTTGGTGCCGACCTATTTGGTGTTACACATTTGAGGTGCATATGTTTCATTAAGGATGACCTTAAGGAGTTGTTTGAGGTCACAGAGGGTATAAATGCAAGGTGAAGTTTGTGTTGAGGTGAGTGGCAAGTGTGAGATGTGAATGTGATCAAGTGTGGTGATTTGAATGTGATCTTGAATTCCTAAGGCTACCGGATGAAGTGAGCAGAAGGTGTCTACATTCTAGTGTGCTTAAAGTTGCAAGAGACAGTGATCCAAAAGTTTTGGTTGAAATAGAGTTGCAGTGGTGGATTTTCCTATTGCTTTGAGATAGTGAATCTCTCTGTAATAGTTTCTTCTATCTTCTTTCTTCCATACAATGTGTCCTTTGGGCAGTGAACCCTTAGTAGTGATCCTTTCTTCTTTTCTAGGCAGTGAGCCCTTAGCAGTGAGCCTAATTGCATTCGGTGTTGTTATTCATATATGTGAGCTAATCCTCACTGCATGGTTTTTCCATATTTAGGGTTTTCCACGTAAATATGATGTTCTATTGTGTGTTAGTTGTGTTTGCATTGTTGTTTCATATGTTTACATTTTTCTAATGCTTAATGAGGGTTTAAATGTTGATAATGGTTTGAAAGTTAATGGGGGGTTGAATGTTTCAATGTACAAATGATTAACCCCCCCTCTCAATTGTCCTTTGCATCTAAAACTTAAGACCATGCTAAGTAAAGAATAGTTGAATTTAAAGATACAAGTGGTAGTAAAAAACTAGTCCAAGAACCATGTAATAATGAAGCTTTTATTTCAAAAGTAGAATTGAGTGTAGGAGATAAATTTTGTAGGGTATTGATGAGAGCGAGAAAAAAACCAAGATATGATCTTCCCTATTATTCAAGTGGTTTAGATTCTACAAAATTATTGGATTAGATCCATGATTTAGAGAAGTATTTTGAGTTTAATTCCATTGAAGACCCTAATATATTTAAGGATGAAATCATTAGATTGAATGGGCATGTGAAAATGTGATGAGAATATGTGAAAAAAGATAGAGTGAAAAAGAAAAAAATGAAGACCGGTAGATGGGATTGGATTGCAGTTTAATTGAACAAAAATTTCCTTGGAGTTGTTTATGAAGTTCTAGAATTTGTAGTAGAGGGTGATTTTAATGGAGTACATAAATAATTTTTATAAGCTTTTACAAAGTAATTTTTTTTAGTACATCACATGAAGGATAATATGGAGAAGGCATCTCAATATTTGGATGGTTTACATATTGAAATTCAAGATGAAATCTACTTGTTTCCAAACCAATCATGGAGGATACCTATCAACTTGTGCTAAGGGTACAAGATAAGTCTTTTGGAGATTAGAGGGAACACAGTAAGGGTAATGGTTCAAGGAACAAGAAAATTAGAAAGAAAGGGAATACATAAAATAAGACTACAACAAATAATATTGGCACACAAATGCAAAGATAAAGACTCCCAATAAAGGGGAAGGTAGAGAGATAGGAGATCATGGATATACTTTTAGTGGTGCTTATTGTAGACATGGAGAAGCAAACCATAGGGCATTTGAATGTATGAAATTAAAGAAAGAACATGGAGGTGTTGAGATGAGAGTACACATTGTTCAAAGGAGTGATAATTTAGGTAGTCATATAGAGTGTGTAATACTAAAAAGAGGAGAAAAATTATTGTTGTGCAAGGCTTTATTGGATTTTTCTAAAGAAGATGGAGAACCATGGTTGAGTAAGGGTATATTTTGCACTAGATGTAAATCAATTGGAATGTGTTATAATATTATTCTAGATAAAGGAAGTGTAGATAACCTAATATCCACCGAGATAGAAAAGTTGGAACTAAAAAAAGTATTGCAACTTAATCCTTATTATGTTTCATGGCTTTAGAAAGGTTAGTAGATGATTGTAACCGAGCAAGACATTGTGGCCTTACATTTTGGGGGTTATATAGATAAGAGATGGTGTGATGTGACTATCATAGATTATTATCATGTTTTGTTGGGGATACCATGGTAGAATAATGCTTATGCCATCCATAATTGAAGGAAGAACACATTTACCATCGCTAAGGGTGAAAATAACCACAAGAGTGTTAGAAATTGATTGTGAAACCAATAAAAAGGAAGGAAGGTGAGTTTCACAACTCAATGTAAAATAAGGTAGAGTAATTTTTGAAGTGGTGCATCATAGATCAATGGATTTAATGAAAAATAGCCCAATTTAGTAGCCCATAATTCAAAAAATATGTAATACAAAGAAAAAATATCCATACAATAATTCATTCATTTCCTTTAGGTCAATATAGATGTATTATCAAATTACATAGTGTTACTAAAGTAAAAGAACACTTATTGTAACCTGCACTAATATATAACATTTTGGCTCACATCCAAACCCCTCCTATAATTAATAGGTTGATCCCCTCCTTACTCCTTTTTTGTTCTATTTATTTTTTCTTCCAGCGTCCCCCAACCAACCACCTCTCTCCCTCCCAAAAATAAATAAAATAAAAAATAATATCCAAAGTGTAACTATTTATTTAGCAAATAAGGCATTTTTTATTTCAATAGTAGAGAACTTTCATGTGTCAACACACTAACCAAGAACTCTTGGCATTCCTTGTGTATTTTATCATCGACATGTAAATCAATGATATGTAGTCTAAAAATGGAGAAATTTCATCCTAAGTTCAATGGTTAAGAAAGAAGGATAACCCACATAGAGGAGAAGCAACCAAGAAAAATACCCAACAATTAGAAATATTTTATGAAAAAAAAAAATTCTACATAGGAGACAAATAATACAAAAGTTCATGCAAGGAAAAAAATAAATCATCTAAAATATCATAAATTTTCCAAGTTGTTACTAGAAGGGAAGATTAGAAAATAAACACATGTTAACTCTATTGTTTAAAGCAATTTATAATGCTCGATTTGATTCTTTTTTTATGCTTCTAAGGATAAAATTACCAAGATAAAGTTCCCATTTAATGAAAATTTGATAGTAGGTGAATATCAATAGGATAATAAATTTTTGGAGTTTTACATGAGTTCACAACATTCTAAGTAGGAGACCATATTGCATAAAGTAGTGTCCAATTCAATATCTAATTGTCGCATAATATAACTCAATGCTATATATATTTATAATTCTTGTTATAGCCTAGAGATATAAGAAGTTAAAATCAAAGAAATACACTCAAACGCACGTGTTGTCAAGTATTGTTGCAAATTACATAATTCTTGTCACTTTTTTTGTAGTGATTTAAAATACTAGAGACTATCTTGTTGTAGATCAGTTATGATATATAACAATAAGAACAATTTTAAATACAACCACCGGTGATATAAAATATATAAGAGCTTGCATCCTTCCTATATCACTCCAAAATAAGAACTGAACAAGAACCACAAAATTCAAACACACAAAACTAAAGCAAAAAACTAAAAACATAAACCTACTATATTTTGTGATACAAGATTGCTTATAAACCAAAATGCTCTTACATCATGGAGTTTGAGGATGTCATGAAAGGTAGTATACCTAGGGGTTTGTTGTTGTTGGTGTGGAGTATTTCACACTATATGGATTTGATTGCAAGGTTCATCTTAGCTAATAATATGTCATGTAGGATATGTCTTGATATGAGTGCAAAATTATATTTTCATGTGGAGGAGCTAATGAATAAATGTTATATTTGGGAAAGTATGAGCCCTTATGTTGTACCTATAGTACTTGCACTAAAGAAGGGAGGAGAATGGATTTTGTGTATAGAATTTCATGCCATCAATAAAATCACCATCAATTGTAGCTTTCTATTTTCATGCATGGATGACCTCATGTATTATTTGAGTGGGGCACATTAATTTTCCAAGATAGATCTCAAGGATTACTATCATCAAATCATTATTTGCAAAGGAGATGAATGGAAAGCCACTTTTAGAATCAAGGAAGGACTATATGTAAACTATTCATGCCTTTTGGATTGACCAGTGCACCAATTACCTATATGAGGCCAATGAATTAAGTTTTAAAATATTTCTTAAGTAATTTTGGTTTTGTTTATTTTGATTTTATTATAGTGTTTAGAAAGACTAAGATAAGCATCTTGAACACTCATGGTAGTTTTAAGAGTAATTGAGAAAGGATAAGTTGTGAATAAACCTAACAAAGTGTATTTTTATACAAAAAGAGCTAGTATACATGATTTATGATATCTTGAGATGGTTTAAGGATGGGTCTACAAAAGGTAAAGGTAATTTTGAGTGGTTGGTTCCACCAAATTCTACATAGGAAAAAAGTTTTCATGTGTTGGCAAGCTTCTAGTGGAAGTTCTTGAAGAAATTTAGCAAGATCAACATGCCACTTGCACATTGCACATGGAAGGGTGGGTTTAAGTGGGTATTTGTTTTAAGCAGGATTTTTCATTTGCTAAAGAAGAATTTTATAGAGGCCTTGGTGATGGTATATCCAAAATTTGAGAAGGTTTTTTAAGTAGATTGTGATGCAAGTGGTAAGGCTATTGGTGTTATCTTAAGTCAAGCGAGATCATTACCTATTTACTGAAAATTTGAACAAATGCAAGTAAAAATATTCAATTTATGATTTAAATTTTATGCAACTATTCAAGTCTTAGGGAAGTGGGGATTTTTTTGATAAAAAAGGAGTTTATGTGGTACATAGATCACTAGGAATTGAGGTTTATCAATGGTCAGTCAAAGCTAAATCATAGATATATAAAATGAGTGTAGTACTTATAGGGTTTTTTTTTTCTCAAGCACCAAGCTAGTGTAACCAATAAGGTGGTAGATGGCTTGAGTAGGAGGCATGCATTGTTGACCTACTTGATCATAAAATTAGTTGGAATGGAGATGATGAAGGAGATTTAGAGATTTTAGAGGCAGATCAGAGTTGTGTGGAGTCTCAGGTTGGAGATAAAAGTTATTTTAAGGATTATTTTGTGTAGGAAGGGCATTTGTTTAGGAAGAAGTTATGGTGTATACCATAGAGTTCTATGAGAGAATATTGATAAAAACAATGTTGTGGAGGATTGAGAGGACATTTTGATGTGTACAAGATATTGACCATGGTATAATATGATATTTTTACTAGTTTTACATTGTGATGCAATAAAATTATTAATAAATGTAAAATTTGTAAAATTATGAAGGGCATTATTAGGAGTAAAATGTTATACAAGTAATTTCCTATTCTAGACAATTCTTGGTAAGATTTTTTCTTGGATCTTATCCTTATACTATAATATGCTTAGAGGGTAATGGTTCAATCTTTGTAGTGGTTGATAAGTTTTCAAAAATGACATGTTTCATTCCTTGCCAAAAGATGAATGTTATTTCTAAGATTATAGACCTAGTCTTCAATGAGGTTGTGAGGAGACATGGGTTGCTATATAGTATCACCTTATATAGGGATACAAAGTTCTTGAGCCATTTTTGACACACGTTATGGAAGAGGCTAGAACCACAACTAACCTATATAATTTTGTAAACCGTATATAGATAGATGGTAAGGTGGAGGTCGCTTATAGAACTTTAGAAAACTTTGTAAGAAGTTTGGTGTGAGATAGGCCAATGTGATGGGAAACATTTTTGGCATGAGTTAAATTTATATTTAACAACTTAATGAATTGTTCTACTAGAAAAATCACTATTCAAATTGTATATGGGAAATCTCTTTAAGGCATCATAGATTTATTGAAGATGTTGGAAGGAGAGCACATTAGCACAGATGTAGATGAACTGGTACAAAACATATGTGCCCAGTGAATGTATAGGTGAAGTAACAACTGGGGAGAATTACCAATAAGTATAAAGTAAGTGTGAATGAGCATAGGATAGAAAATATTTACTTAGAGGGAGAGTCAGTCATGACACATTTAGGGAAGAAAAAGGTTAATTAGAGGAACATATAATAAATTGAAGCCAAAGAATATTAGTTTTGCAAAATGTCACACAAAATTTATGAGAGTTCTTCTAGGATTAAATTACTAGAAGTTTTAGATATCTCACTAGTGTTTAATGTGGTTATTTTGAATAATTACCATATACTTAAATCTATAGACATGGATATGACTACACTATAGAGACCAAATTCAAGGTATTTGGTTCTTGAGAGGTGTAGAGATAACAACTAATAAATTATGAGAGAGTGATTGAATAAAAGAAATAAGAATAAGGAATACAAGGAATGTCAGTTATTTTGAAGAAGTGGGATAGATGGGGTTTCCATTGCAACCTCCCCTGCTTCCTTAATTTTGAGTGTCATGCTCAAAATTCTATTACCTATGGTGTCTAATGTATGATCACCTTAGGGGTTGAGTAATCTTGTTGTTGTAAGGGGGGGAAATAGCATAAGGAAATAAGTGATGAATTAAACTAAATCAATTCAAAACAAGATTATGTTCCAAACCCATACTCATGAAATGAAGTTCTAAAATAACAAAATCAACAAATAATTTAATCCTAAAGATAACATAAATTGAATCCAAAATCTTAAAACATTACCATCCCATGTTGAAGTGTAATCCATATTGATGTTGAATTGTGTTTGAATCAATACGAAGTCTCCATTTTTTGTTTTGCAAAAGCTTCAAAGTGTGTTAATGGTGACCTAGAATAAGAAGACAATAATTCTCAATGTGCTCAAGAATCTATTGTCAATGCTTCACTATGTAAATTCTAAATGATTTGCAAGAAGGTAGAAGACTGTTTTATAGATTTCCTGTTACAAGATGAACAATTGAGATTTCGTAGTCAAAGATCATGATCAATGGTTGAGAACCATTGAGAGGAAATAGATCGGAAGGATTAGTGGATTTAGATTGGAATAATCAGTGGGATTGGGAAAGCCAATCTGAGTGGTTAGTGGGATTGAAGAAATCAGTGGGATGTATTTGTTTGTTGACTATGTTGAATGATTTCAAATAATTAATTTATTTATTCAAGTTTAGAGAGGGGAAAGTGACTTAATTAAATTATTAAATGATAAAAATTTAATTGGTTTACAAGAATAGGGTATATTAGTGATATAATTAAATAATTAATGTTTATATAATTAATCAGGAGGAATAAAGTTAGATTAGGCAAGAAAATAGTGAATTAATTAAACAATTTGAAGATTATTCAATTAATAGAGAAAAATAGGGTTTATGATGCAAATGATTTGAAATGCATTGATATTAATGATAATGATGTCGATGATGAAAAAAATTCATTCAAGGTGTGTTATATGCAATAGGTCATTTTTACATGTCTACATTTTGCCCCTCTTTGAGCCAAAGTACTGGTTGTTTTGTTTCAAATAATTTGATGTTTAGATCATGATTTGAAAACTTTTGTATGCCCCATTGTGCCTCGACACAACGAAAGGATAATAGGACCTTGGGCTGCCCCCTTGAGAGGTTTGCTGGAAAAAGTTATTTTTTGGTTAGGCTTGTGACAAGGTTTTCAATGTAGTTTAGATGTGTAGAATATGAAAAACTAGGCCTAGGGCTTGCATTCAAGGTTCCAGATTGACATAGGTGCTCTCAAAACTAACCTAGAAGGGGTTCATAGGGTAAAAATTATGGTTCGGGAGGGTTTAAATGATAAATTAGGTTGAAATTACCCCTCATTTGTACTCCTTGATTTGATAATTTCTTGCCTCTAGACTTTTTGTGAGATTACCTTCTACAAACGACGATTCATGATGCCTCAAGTTTTGAGGGTTCCACATAAGGTAGAGGCAGTTAGGGTATACCGACGGCCAGCTAGTGCAGGGGCTCTAGTATGTATGTCTTTAATTTTTGCTTTCATCATTTTTTTCATACTTGTAAAATTTAATGCTCAAACTTTTTCTAGGAAATAGTGATAGTTTAGGAAAATTTTCGCTTTTGGCCCAATATGAATGCTATTACCCCTTTATTAAGGGAACTATTGACAAACATTGTTGCATTTGAAAATTATATGCGCTATTGCAAAACATGCACGCTATTACGAAATATGTGCATTATTAACAAATATTGTTGCTTTTGAAAATTATACGCACTATTGCAAAATATGTGTGCTATTGCCTTAGAAAAAGTTTGCTTTTGCTAAAAAAAAATGATTTGGAATGTTTAGTTTTAGTTTGAAGTTCTTGAAAATCTTGACATTGTGAGTTGAATGTTTGCAAGATGTCCTTAAGCCTTTGTCAATGCGAGAACGACGTCCTCAGTTGATGGACAAGTTAGCCGCTTTTGAGGAGGCATGCAACAAATTCACCACCAACAATTCACCAGCGGAATATTCACCGCCAAGTAAAATTCACCACCAACAATTCACCGTGGGGGGGAAATTAACCACATTAATAATTTTAATAAAATCAAAGTTTTTGAAATATATATTAAAAAATATTAATGCGGTTTTTTCCGCCATAGTTAATTGTTGGTGGTGAATTTTCCATTGGTGAATTTTTTTCGTGGTGGTGAATTTTTCGTCGGTGAATTACTGGTGATGAATTTTCCTAGAGCTTTTTGAGGATGTTCAAAGAGACTTTCTCGATGTCATCGGTTTGCATTACATTGCTCACATGTTGCTGCTCAGGGCTCATTGAGCCATGATGACTGCTTTGGTAGATAGGTGGCATTTTGAGACCTCTTCATTTCATTTGCCTACTAGAGAGTGTATAGTTACATTGGAGGACTTTTGGAGGATTCTTATGATGTTCAGAGGGTACCTCAACAATGGAGAGGTTACTCGATGTGGAGCATTTGTAGATTGTTTATTTTGAAATTGATTTGGGGTCTTTTGTTGATAGTGTTGATCCTATGGTTCTTGTCCTAACAAGTTTGATCACTGGACCTTTGATGCCCAATAGGAGGGCTAAGAGGTTCCCTGTTGGTTGGGGCATTGTTATTGAGTAGATGATGGAGGAGGCCATAATCTATGCTTAGGTTCACTGTGTATTGGCCCACCTTTATAGAGATATGCACGAGGTTGTTTACAGAGGTGGTAGCATTATATCAACTAGTGCCAGTTTATTGCATTTTTGGGCCTAGGAGAGGATTGTGATCACTCATCCAAAGGGTAGGCAAGATAGGGATGCTCATGATCCCTATGGTTATCAATACCATGATTATTTGCATTAAACTCAGCCTGGTAGGCTGTCTTATTAGAGGGAAGTTTTCAATGATGTGGCAGATTTTTATATGTTGGCCATATAGAGACTGCAAGGCATGGTCAGATGACCAAGAGCAACTAGTCTACTGTAGGTAGACACAATTTTTGATTGGTCATTCTGATCTCCTTCTTGAGATATATTTTCCAGATAGAGTACTAAGACAATTTGGCGAGTGCTAGACTCAGGCAGTTGATGATTATATTGCTATGTTTGGATGCACTACATGGGAGGAGATCGCATGGGGGCCTCGTGAGGATTCTAGGGTGGTAGTGGCAACTTTTAGAGCTTTAAGACCTTTTCCATGGGGTTGGGTAGTTGGTCCTGTAGATCATGGGATGAATTGTGATTATAATGGATGGTGGGCCCGCCGCAGGCCTTTGAGATTGACCATGCCTCCTAGAGGTCTAGTGTTGGGTGTTCACATAAGAGGTTATATTAGGTATTGACAAGATTGACAACGTTTTAGGATTGTCCATGAGCAACTACAACATGTATAGGATTAGCAGCATGATGGGTAGCAGTAGCCACAACAGGGACCACATACTCCTTAGGGTCCTCCCCCACAAGGGGATATGCTAGCTCATATTACCCAACTCATGATAGTTAGGGGTGCATAGATTGTGTGGCGACATGTCGTTGATGCACAGGTTGCTACTCTTACCACATAGCAAGATGCTTTCCATTAGGAGAGAGACTCATTGAGATGAGAGTTGGCTATCAAGAGGCAACACAAATTGACAATAGTGATATCCTTGGCCTTTTTCATTCCCTTGGCCTAGTATCATGTTGAGTGGGATAGGATTTTGCAGCAGAGCACATACTATCAAACTTTGTATCAGGAATTTATTCCTAGAGCCCAGAGACATCCATGATTTGGTGAGTCGAGCATCACTAAAAGTGCAGAGTCTGGTGGGCAGTCTGTTAGACAATCTCCAGTTATCCCACAACCATCTCCTCATTAGAGCCAGCACATATCCCCTCCCCAAGACGGTCAACAAGGTTGAGTTTTTCTTGATTTGATATGTTGATGTTTATTGTATCAAAGACTTATGTAGACATTATATTTTTGTATATATATTCATTGGACTAGTTGAGGCCTTATATATATGTATTTTTTTTGTATATTTGGATATCACACATGTTAGTAGATGATGTATATGACATTCTCATTTTTGATGATATATTATATACCATGTTCAATGAGGCTTATTATGAGATTTTTATATGATGAATGCTATGCTTATACGTGTTGATGATGCTTTTGTATTTTTTATGGATGAATAATTTATGATTATATGCTCATGTTTTTGTTCTTTTCTGATGCATGTATATGTTATGGATGGATGTATGATTTTATATATCTATGCAATGGATGATGATATATGATATATGATGGGTATTGACGAATTTATGGATGTAGGATGTATGTGGTACTAATGATATTGTGATGCAAGATGGAGCTATTAGTTAGAAGAAGTGTTTAGTTTGGATTTTTAGAAGAAAAACTAATGTTGTTAGTCATTAATGAGTTTTATTTTTCTTTCATATAGGCTTCGTATCTTTAGCAATCCCTATTGATGTAGCAAACAAACACAATGCACTTGGTATTAATAATCGAAGTGGTGTTGTATCCATTGTGTGGACTTTGACTCTACAAACAAAGAATATTCTTGCTCATACTAGACATACAAAAAACCTGTTAGAGTGTATCAGTGAGAAATTTCAAACCATTTCAAATTAGTTACATAAAGAGGTATGGAGTACCTAACATGCAACTGCTACACGATTTGCCTCAATACAACTTCCATACACAAAAAATGCAAGTATTCACCATGGTAGTATCACAAAAACATCTAACAAATAAAATAAATAGAAATCGATGATCAATATCATTATTCCTTCCTCTCTAAATCCTTATGGATATCATCGAGAGATCATGAGAACATGATATTAAGATAAATTAAAAAGATAAGATCATAAAAAAGATAAACAATGTTGTAGTATCAGTTGCCATAGTTGTTTGATGTTTTAGGATGTTATCCATTAATGATGTCTATTGTAGGAATGTTTTATCCGTTAAGACATACGTTTGGATGTTGATGATGAATTATCAATAGGTATGTAGTTAATACTTTAGGCATTGTTTCAACTTGATAATGATCTAGTTGTTTCAATCATTTTCTTGGATGTTTTAGATTCCAATGTTTGTTTTCCCTACTTTTTGCTTTGTCAAAGGGTGAGGGTGATGTTTTTTTATTATGGATGGAGAGTTTATTGCAGATAGATGACAATGGGGATAGGACCCTTTTGAGATTTTTTGAATTTATTTGATGTTGTTTTTGTTGTTTTCAAGAGATTTAAAGAAAATTAGGGGGACCTAAAGGGGCTGACCTAGTTCCTTGGGGGCTCATCAAAGATGGCCTTGGCTACGTGATGAATGCAAAGGCTCACAGTTCAACCATTTTGACTGACTTTATTTTCGTAGTTTTTTGACTTTTATGAATTTTTTTCAATTTTAATAAAGCTTATTTGGATGCTTTTTCTTTGGGGGACTAACCTAGGCCCTCGAGGGTTGATCAAAGATTATCCTTTCCTATAGTATACATTTATAGCCTCATAGTTTATTTGTTTGATAGGAGTATTTTTTTTGCCTTTTCTAGTTTTTGGAATGTTTTTGAATTTTTGATTAAATTTAAGGATTACGATGGAAACCTAAGGGGACTGACCTAGGGCCTCAGGTGCTAATCAGAGATCATCCTTGCCTACATTATACACACAAAGACCATGTAGTTCAACTGGTGTTGACTCAAAGCATAAAAATGTTTTTGACTTTGTTATCTTGATGTTTTTGATTTTGATAGTTTTTTATTGTGATGGGATGTACAAGGATCCAATCTGCTACTAGTTTTAGGAAGTGTCCCTAGATCGAGATACGATTGTGCTTATTAGGAGAGATGGAATTTGAAGGTGTAGCAAGGTTCAACACTTGATTAGTCATCGAGCCATGGTTGGTTGCACGTTTTATTATGGCATGGATGGGATGGACGTGACATATAGTTCTGATAGATAAAGATGTAGATCTTATTCAAATGTAGCACCTGTTTGCCAAGTTTTCACTACAGTACCTATCTTAGAAGCACCACAAGGTGGTTTTCACTTAAAGGACATTTTATTTATCTTTACTATTTTTCTTGATTTTTGATTTTTTTTAGCTTATTTTAGCTTTTTTCTTGATGATATTTTGATGTGCTCAAGTATAAAACCTTCTGAGATGGTTTCTATTCAGAGGTTCAACTAAAGGATTCCCTTCAAGAGTAGCTAACTGATAAGCTCTAGAGCCATAGCTTGTTGTTATAATGCAAGGACCTAATCAATTTGGTTCAAACTTCCCCTTCCCATCCTGATTGTAGCTGGATCTTCTAATTCTCTTTCAGTACTAGGTATCCAACTTGAAATTTAATATTTTTAATATTCTTATTGTAGCTTCACTTGAGTCAATTTTGATAAACCTAGAGATGGTTTAACGTGCTCAAACACCTTTCATCTAGGAGTTCCAACTCATTCTATCTAGACACACGATATTCCTCATTGCTAACCATGCCTTTCAAGGATACTCGTAGTAGGGGATCTCAACTTCAATAGGTAGGATCATTTCAGATCTGTAGATCAAGGAAAAAGGTGTGGCACTTGTAGGTGTGCGAATGTTGGTTCGGTAAGCCCATAAAGCTAGATTTAGCTACAAATGCCAATCACAATCGATGTCATTAATAATCTTTTTCAATATTTTTAGTATGGTTTTATTGGATACTTCAGCTTGACCATTTCCTTGGGGATATTAAGGCGTTGATAATTGGTGTTGGATAGAAAACTTTGAACAAAGCTCATGGACATCTTGGTTCTTGAATGGGGTTTCATTGTTTGTTATGATAGTTTGGGGAATTTCATACCGACAGATGAAATAATTCAAGATGAACTTGGATATTTTCTTCCCTGTGATGTAGGTTAATGGAATGACTTCTATCCACTTTGTGAAGTATTTAGTTGTAGTTACGATAAACTTATGCACATTGGATGAAGCAGGAGATATCTTTCCTACCAAGTCGAGTCCCCACTATGAGAAAGGCCATGATGTTGTTATAGGTCTTAGCTCCTATGTTGGTGTGTGAACAAGATCACTATGTTGTTGACATTGGAAACATTTTCTTAAGTATTGAATGCATTTGTGTTCCATTAAGGGCCAATAATACCTTGTTCTTAGCAATTTTTGTACTAGATTAGGTCCACTAGAGTGAGACCCACAAATACATTCATGCACTTCTTGTAAAGAAGTTTGTACTTCATCCACATTGAGACATCAGAGTAATGTGTCATCTAGAATTCATCTGTATAAGGTATCTCCTAAGATGGTGAATTGGGATGTTCTGCGGACAAAGGTTTTTCTTTTGGTTTGTCGTTAAGTTAGGAGTTATGATACCATGTTGGATATAGAAAAACGTATCTTGGTACCAAGGTGAGTTAGGACCAATAACATCACAAACTAGTTTTGATTATGGGATATTGAATGTCAGTATAAGTAGTTGCTCCACGGGGAATTCATAGTTGGGAATTTTTTGGGGAGTGTCAACGAATGAACCTATTGTTTTCATAGCATCATCTACTCTGTTATTGATTCTGGCAACTTGCTCAAAGGTGATGACACCAAAGTATCACTTGAAACTATCTACCATTCTTTTGTATGGAATTAGCTTGTGATCCTTTGTTTGCTACTCATCATTTAGTTGCCTTATTACTAACTGAGAGTCTCCATAGACCTATAGTTCCTTTATCCTCCATTCTACGTCCATCTTCAATATGGTGATGAGTGCTTCATATTCAGAAATTTTGTTGGTACATGGAAAGGAAATCCTATAAGCCTTGGGTATACTATCTCCCTATGATGTCAAAAATACGATACCGGATCCTGAGTTGTGTTGAGTGTGGGACCCGTCAAAGTACAAGGTCTAACGACTTGACTATTCTATTAACAGTATGCTTTCATTTGGGAATTGTGGTACTAGAGGTTGATGATCTTTCCTTGGTGTGTTTTCTAGTTGATATGCTATCAGTTGTCCCTTTATGGATTTCTATCAATGTACTCTATGTCAAACTCACTAAGTATCATTACCCACTTAGCAATCTGTCCTATTAGAGCTGCTTTTCCTAATAGATACTTTAAGGGATCGACTTTTGATATCAACTTTACTTGTCTATTTAATATGTAGTGCCTCAAATTATGTGCCACAAAGATGATAGATAGAAATGCTCTTTCTATGGGCATATGGTTTAATTCATAGCCTGCCAGTGTTTGAATGATATAATATACTACTCTTTCCTTATTATTGTCATCCAATTGTAAGCTCCTAAAACTGTCAGTGTTGTAGATACATACAAGATCATTGCCTTATCCTATATTGGAGGCATTAGTATTAGAGGAGTGATAAAATAATCCTTGACTTGTTGGAAAGCCTAATGACATCTGCCATCCCATTTGAATGTTATGTATTTATGTAACAAATGGGTGAATGGATGACACTTGTCTGCTAACCATGAGATGAATCTCCTGATGGACTGTAGTTTATTTTGTAGACTTCTCAACCACTTCAATGTTTTTGGAGGAGTCACTTTTAATATAACCTTTACCTTGGCAGGATGCACCTCGATGCCTCTTTTAGACACTATGTACCCTAATAGTTTTCTAGATGCCACTCTAAATATACACTTCTTAGGATTGAGCCATAGGTTGTATTCCTCTAGCCTATCAAATACCTTGGCTAGGTTGTCCAAGTGATCTTTCATTTTGATGGATTTTGCTAATATGTCATCTGCATAATCCTCCATAGTGATATGCAACATATCATGGAAAAATGGTGGTCATTACTCATTGGTAGGTTGCCCCTTTACTCTTCAGACTAAATGACATGATGTTCCAGCATAAGGTTCCCCATGCACAAGTGAATGTTGTTTTATGTTGGTATTCAATAGCTATTTTTATTTGATTGTAACCAAAGAAGTCATCCATCAATGAGAGCATTTCATGTCCCACAATTAGGTCTACAATCATGTTGATGCTGAGTAGATGGAAGTCATCCTTCGGGCATGCCTTGTTGAGATCCTTGAAGTCAGTGTAGATTCTTATTCCCTTAGTGGGTTTTGACACTGGTACAAGGTTAGATACCCACTCTATATAGTCGATGGGTCTAATAAAGCCTACATCTAGAAGTTTTTGAAGTTCTTCTTTAACCAAGAGTGCTATTTGTGGGTGCAATTTGCGTAGCTTCTATTTGCCAAGTTTAGCCCCAAGGAACACTATTAGGTGATATACTACCAAGGCGGGATCCAACCCTGGCATGTCTACATATGTCCATGCAAAGTTGATTTTGCATTCATTGATAAATGCTGAGAATTTTACCTTTTCCTCAAGATCAAGTGATGTTGCATGGTATATTATTTTTAGTATTTTACTATGTTGATGTTGATAAGTTTGGAGTCTTCAACTAAGAGTGTTGATTTATATTCATATTATATCATGGGGAGATTGAATCCTCCATCTTTTGGTGCCTTAGAGAGGTTTTCTCCCTCATATGCATCCTTTTTTTTCTCTTTTCTTGATTCAATAAAGCCAAATTGTGGTTTTCTTTAGGGGACATCTTTTTGATTTTTAAATTTTTCAATTCATTTTTGTGACTAAAAGGCGCAATCTCCCCTCCAAAATATGCTCCTTGATCCAAATCCATTACTAAACTGGCTTTATGATCTACTTTTGGTATATTGATTTGAAGTCCCATGAACTCCACGATAGCCTCATCATTCTGGAATGTGTCCAAAATAGGTGTATGATGTTGTTGGTCCAAGTCTATCAACCGTGGATAATGCAAGGATATTTTTTCATTAGTATCAACAAAGCTTATGGAGGTTGTAACTAAGGTAGGGACATTAATTTTATCAAGGCTTCATAGGGTTTCTAGATTATACTCATTAGAGTCACAAGAGTCCCATTTGTATTCATTGGAATCTGTTTCAATGTAGTCATCGTTAGATGTAGGTTCGACAATGATGGTATTTATGTTGATGTTTTCAAACATGATTTGGATATACAAGTTGTCATCTAGATGTTCACAATTATTTGATGTCTCAACAATGGTAGAAGTAGCTCCTTCCTCATAAGAGGTGCTTTCAGTACTTGGGGTGATCACATTAGATGAACCATAACCCAATCCAAGATTCTTTGGGTGTTTTTCTATAATGATTGGTTCTCTTCTATTTTGTTCATGTAAACCAAGGGCACCTTGTCCAGTGAACCCCATGATTTTTTCTATCTGATATCCTTTGATGCTCTGATCAATAGGAAGGAGAGGTAGTGGTGTCTCCCATCCTTCTTCTTTGTAGATCCATGAAGATAGGTCTTCTTTGCATACTTCCTAGTCTTGCATGTCTCCCCACATGGTAAAAATGGTGGGTTTGACTATTATCGTTACAACTTGAACATGTTTGATATCTTTTGATCCTCCATAAGCCTTTTGTGTTGGGGGAAGCATTCCAATACAAAAGGATTTGTTGAAGTGGTATTCCCCATAGCCTTTTTCAAGAACTTGGATCTTGAGATCGGATTTAGGTGGCCCAGTTAGTGGAGGTATATTGGAGGACGAAGGTAGTGATGATGGGTCAATGTATGAAAAGGAGTGGAAATAAATATCATTGCTAGATATTTGCAAAATCTTTTGTACTTCGCTTCCAATTTAGCACAGTAATGAAAAGGTTTGGGGTCAACATATATGGTAACTTCCTTATCATTATAAGGAAATTTCAAGCAATGATGGAATGTGGAAGGGACCGCTTGTAAGGCATGTATCCATGATCATCCAAAAATAAGGTTGTGTGGTAGCTCAAGATCCAACACTTGACATGTTTTTGCTATTGTTGGCCTAATTTGAACTGGTAATTTAATTGTCCCTTCTAAATTTCACTCTATATCATCATAAGCTCTGATGGTAATACTCTTTTTCTTATCAATTACATCATCAAAATATCCTAGTTGTTTCACTAATTTTAGGGTATATATGTTCATGCCTACACCATTATCTATCAACATTCTCTTTACTTTGTGTTTATGGACACAAACTTCCAAATAAAGAGCTTGATTATGGAAATATTTTTGTGGAAGGTATTTCTCAAAAATAATAAATGATTGGTGGAGGTGATATTACCAACCATGGCTTGAAACTAATTTGTGCCAAGGTCATTAGGGACCAATGTTTCAACAAGGGCTTTCTCCAAGATTTTTGTGTGTTGGTGACAACCTCAAAAGCTCAAGGATGGAGATTAAGGTAGGAGTTTCCTTTAGTTGTTCCATAATGCTATAGCCATTTGATGGCTTGCTTGTGGATTTTATTGGGGGTGGGGCTTCTTGGATTGTAACTCTCCCTCTTTATGTAGTTATGTTGCACTCAGGATTTTTGCATAGTATGGTTACAACTTAGATTGTATCATTGTCCTAAGAGATGTTTCCTATGAGTTCATCATAGGTGAAGTTGGCCTTAGGGTAATATTGTTCTTTTCCCTTGTTATTTCCCCCATAATGGTTAGGGATTGGATCCTTGTAGATATTTAGGTTTTTATTTCTAGGCTGATGTTCTATGTTGACTTCTCCCTTTTCGATTAAAATCTTGCACAATGTTCTTGAGCCTCATGGAATTTTTTGTGGTATTCCCCTTGATTTTGTGAAATTAACATTGGTCGTTCTCATTATACCAAGGGAGTTTGAAGTTTGGCTCCTCATAATTTTCTCTTTCATTAATTTTGATGAGGTTCTTTTGGACTAGTTTGTGCATAATTAGCTTAAGGTATTCTCCCAATGGAGTAAATTTTCTTTGAGGTTGGTCATATTGTCTTGGTGGTCTTCTTTCATTATCCTATCCTTGATTTTACTGTTGGTTGTTTTGTTGGATGTTTTGAGGATAACTGAGTTGGTTGTTCTATTGATAATTGGGTTGGTTGTTATGTGGGTTGTTTGGAGCATAACCTTGTTGTGTTTTTTAAACCTGATTTTGTGGTACATTAGGATTTTTTATGTTTTGTACAACCTTAGTATTAACTACTCCATCATTGGTTACATTTTTGTTCTTCACCCATATTTTTGGTTTTTCATTTGAGCTAGAAGGTTGATCCTCAAGGTTGTAAAGTTTAATTACTCCCCTTGCAATAAGAGCTCTCTCGATTAGCTAACCCTTTTCTATAGTTTCCTCAAAGTCATTAAGGCATAATACAATGAGTTGGTAGTTGATATTTGTGTGTACATTGGAGATAAATATGCCTACAAGTTGTTTCTTTGGAATGGTCCATTTACATTTGCTTGCTTTGTGTCTTCATCTTTGTAGGTATGAAGCAAATGATTCACCTTGATTTTGTTTGATTTTATAGAGTTCAATGATTGTTATGTCCTGTTCTATGTTATAAGAGAAATGATTGGAAAATTTATTTGACAACTCATCAAATGTTCTGATACTAGGTGGTAGATGAGAGAACCAGTCAATAGTGGCCCCACCAAGATTTTGTGGGAAAAGCCTCATTAAGTAGGTATCATTTCGTTGTAGTTTCATGCAAGATACTAAAAATTCGTGTACATGCTTTATCGGATCCCCTCTTCCCCTATACTTTTCAAATTTTGGTATTTCAAAGCCTTTGGAGAAAGGTACCATGGATAAATTTTGATCAAAAGGATACAAACAAATATCATGTAGAAAATAGCTCTTCCTTGGCTTTCCAATTTTTATGTCCAATATTCTTTGATTGAGTGTTTGTAGTTGCACATTTATGTCGTTTGGTGTGCTTGCTTGAGGATTTTGTGCATTGTAGATTTGTCATCCCATGACATTTTTTTGGTTGTAAACAGGATATTGTGTAGTTATGGGACCTTGAGGACCATGTTTTGTATAAGGTATGTTGGGTCCTTGTTGCATGTTGTAGGTATGGTGAGTTTGTGATATACCTTGATATTGCTATTGAGGTACCCCTAGGTATTGATTGTGTTGACCTCACTAATTTTGATTTTGGGGGATACCGTGGTATTGTGTTTGAGGTATACCTTGGTAATTTATTTGTGGTACAATTTGTTGTTGTTGAGGGATACCTTGATTATGTGTACTTTGGTAGTTTTTTGTTTGGGGTACATTATGTTGTTGGGGATTTTGTTGAAGGGTACCTCGATAGTTCATTTGTGGTATAATTTGTTGTTGTGGATTTTATTATTGAAAGGTACCTTGGTAGTTCGTTGGTGGTACACCTTGTTGTTGTGGATTTTGTTGAAGGGTGCCTTGGTAGTTCATTGGTGGTACACCTTGTTGTTGTGGATTTTGTTGAAGGGTACTTTCGTAGTTTGTTGGTGGTACACCTTGTTGTTGTGGATTTTGTTGAAGGGCACCTTGGTAATTCGTTGGTGGTACACCTTGTTGTTGTGGATTTTTTTGAAGGGTACCTTGGTATTGCATTGGTGGTACACCTTGTTTTTGTGGATTTTGTTGAAGGGAACCTTGTTATTGCATTGGTGGTACACTTTGTTATTGTGGATTTTATTGAAGGGTACCTTGGTATTGCGTTGGTGGTACACGTTGTTGTGGATTGTGTTGAAGGGTACCTTGATATTGCGTTGGTGGTACACCTTGTTGTGGATTGTGTTGAAGGGTACCTTGGTAGTTAATTTGTGGTACACCTTGTTGTGGAATCTATTGTGATTTCCCTTGTTGATTTTGTGTGTTGTTGGAAGGGTCAATATATGAGGTATGTTGTGGCATGTATTGCCATTGTGATGGGTTTCTACCTTGTTGGTCCATTGGAAGGTTTCCCATGTTTTGCATAGTGTTATGTTGTGGCATGCTTTGAGTTGTATTGCCTTGATATTGTTATGCTATCATAGTTTTCTCAATTTGGGATGGTTTCCTAAACAATGGGTTATCCATGGTTTGCATTTGATTTTGATCATTGTTTTGTGAAAACAAGTGTGGTATGTTGGGATTCATTTTCAACTTTGGTACTTGTCTAACTATTGTATGATCTCCTAGTGGAATAAGATTAAGATCTTGTAGCATGTCCACATTGAAGTCTATGGGTAGTTTGGCACCACTTTTTGCGACTGTGAGGAAATACTAGTTTGCGTTTATACCAAGCATTTTGTCCATAAGTTTTTGTATCTTAGGATTTTGGGAGTTTTCTATGAGTCTTTCCTCAATAAGTTCCTCGTCACTATCATCTTCTTCTATGATTATGTCCTTGGGGTTTGGAAGTTGATTTTGACTATCAATCATGTTTTGGTTTCTAAGGAGTACTTCCTCGTTACTAGGTGATTGATTTTGTGTTGCTTTGAATGAGGGTTCTCTTTGAGGAGTTGTAAGGTAATTTAGATTGTAACCCCATGGTTGGTTTTCCTCATTCGTGGTGTTTGTCATAGGTGAGCTTGAACTACCTTTGTTGGCTTCCATCTTTTTCTTGTGTTGAGATCTCGTGGTTGTCATAAATAAGTTCCAAGACCTTGGGAAATTTGGAGATCACTAGCTTTGGAATGATGTTTTGCTTTTGGGGAATTTTTTATTCTTTTTAAAGGAATGATGTATGAAGATGGTGTCAAAGGTGTTGATGGTTTGCTATGGATTTTGATGCTCAAGACCCTAAAGTATGAATGATGTTTTGAGATGATGCTAATTTTGGGACTCAAAGTGTACAAAACTTGGACCGATATTTTACTCTATTTTTCTAGAGGATATGTTAATGATCTACTTGAATTAGCCTTGAGGTTTCAAGAAAATGTTAATATCTTAGAAAACTAGAGCAAGAGAATAATCCAAGTTGTGTTTGATTTGAATCCTAAAACTATGTTGATGTTTTGATTTCCAATTTGGAGATGTGGAATGAAAGTTTTGATAAGCTATGGTATGAATGTAGATGTCCAAATATTTTATGAATCTTATGTAACCAAGTCTAAAATGAAGGATGGTGATGTTGGTTTTTTACTAATAGGTTTGATAATGTTCTCTGATAACTAAATGGAATCTGAGGCCAATATTTGAAAATCAATTTGTTCTTTGACAATTTTGAGGCCAATCTATAAGTAGGTTGATAGTGTTCCCTATTTAAAGCAATAGCGGTAGTGTTCTAGATCAATAGCGATTCTATGCAACTATGGTCAATTTCAGAAAAAGTGACTCTATTTGGATAATGATTGTCAAAAACCAGAGATAGCAATAGTGGAAAATTTGAGCGACAACAAGCAAGTTTTAAGTCAATTATGGTAATGTTTAGATCAATAGTGGCAAAGTTTTCAACAAGGACTATGTTTAGGTCAAAAGCAGTTATGTTTTTTCAAAAGTGACCCTTTTTTGACAATGAATTTCATAGACTAGGGACAACAAAAGCGACTATTTTGAGCAATAGCGAGCAATATTTAGATCAACAACGATAAAACTTCTGCAATATTGACTCTGTTCAAGTTGTTCCCAATTTTCTATGATGGTAGTTTGTGGAACAAGTTTGCAATTTTGAGATGTTGTTTGATTTGATTGTTTTGAGAATATTGGTCTGAGATTTGGAAAGTGTTAAAGCACATCAATCAGAATGTATAAAATTGACCATAATGTTTTGATGAGAAGGGGACAAAATCAACCCATGTTTAAACTGGTAACAACATCAAACTATATCAAGCAATATTATACCTAATGTCAAATTGGCCAATGACGACACTTTTAGGCCTACAACTTGGAAGCTCCTTCGAAGTAAGGTAGGGACACCCTTCTGGATGTATACATGTAATTTCGAGAATGGAGAAATAGGGGCCTCTAGGAATGGAAGGATGACCCAATCACCCTTTCATCGGAAAGCTAGAAGTAGCAAGCTAAAAGTAACTTATACAAGCTAGAGATTTTTGTCTCAATTCAAGGGAGTTCATATGGTGAGTAAATTTCTTCAGAGTATGGGGCACATCTCTTGCACTGAATCGTGTCGCCAAGTAGAATTTCTCAAGTAAAAGGTGAGTAAAACTACTTTAAATATCTTAGTCCTTGCTTAAGGGACTAATACCTGGCGAGTGTAGAATAAGCCACTTAATACTTTAATCACTCCTACTAGGGGCACTTATATGCAAAAGTACCTCCCCATTTTGAATGACACCACATTGTCGAAGCTAATACTAGTTAAATCTTGGTTTTCATCGAAATCATTTGTATAGCGACTTGAGGGAAATTTCGCTTTGAGTCACCTTTGAGTTCTCCTTTTGGGATGTGTCTCTTAGGTAGGCCCAATCTAAAGGTTATGCTAAAAATTTAAATGATTGTGAAACCTAAAGTGCTTTTCGTCACCCAAGATCGTCAAAAGACGTGAGGGGAGAGGATACACACTTGGTTTACCAAGCACGGTGAACACGGTATACAATCCATAACAATTTCTGTTTAAGCCCAAGATGTCAAGTGTGTAAAGATATCAATTCTTTTTTTTGGTACACCAAATTCAAAGTGTTTTAGACTTCAAGCAAGATATAGCAATGTGCAAATCACAAATGATTTGTTCAATTTTATAGCACCAAATGAAATGTTTCTAATTGTGTTGTTCATCTTAAAGAGTCAACAAATGAAACTACATCCATCTTTTAACAACATGAAAATGAAAAGAATTTGATTTTAGGAGCACTAAAATTAAATGTGGGATTTGCCTTGTTCAATTTTTTAGCACCAAAATGAAATGTGAAATTTTCCTTGTTCAGTTTTAAGCACCAATTGAAATGTGAGAGTTGTAGGTCCAATTTTATGAGCACTAATTGAAATGTGAGAGTTGTAGGTTTAGTTTTAAAAGCACCAAAGTGAAATGTGTTTTAACTAAGAAAACTTAAAATTGAAACGACCTTGGACCATTCGCCAACTCCACGATAAAAGTGTTAGTTGTTCTCATGAAAAATGTGCCCTAATCTTGCAAGGGCTACACCAACAATGTTAGAACCTCCCAAACACAATAATCAATGAATTGTTAGGGTTAGGTAAACTTGTTAAATCAAAGAAGAGTTTTACAAAATTGACAGATTCAAAAAATATAGCAATAGCGAACCTATGTTTAGTGCAATAACAGTTGTTTCTAATGATAATGGTAGAACTTCAGGTTGATAATGGGTCTGTCTGGGTCAAAAGAGGCTTTGTAAGTGTCAGTTAAGATATCCTTGTTCAGAAACTTGTAGCATAAAAATATCAATGATGGTCATTCTAAACAAAAGCAACCAAGTTTAGGTCAATAGCGGTCAGATTTGGATCGATAGTGATAAAACAAAAATAACAAACGCATTCAGGTTTGGAGTGAAAATGTTCCAATTAGAAAAAGTGATTCTTCAAAATGACATCCACGACTGAGAACCTGCAACTACTTATCAAACTCAAAGGAAATGTTAAAGTTAAGGACCTAGGTCCCACTGGGTGTGTCAAATGTTGTAAGGAGGGAAACTAGCATAAGGAAATAAGTGATGAATTAAACTAAATCAATTCAAAACAAGATTATATTCCAAACCCATACTCATGGAATGAAGTTCTAAAATAACAAAATCAACAAACAATGTAATCCTAAAGATAACATAAATTGAATCCAAAACCTTATAGCATTACCATCCCATGTTGAAGTGTAATCTATATTGATGTTGAATTGCGTTTGAATCAATACGAAGCCTCCATTTATTATTTTTTAAAAGCTTCAAAGTGCGTTAATGGTGACTTAGTATAAGAAGTCAATAATTCTCAATATGCTCAAGAATCAATTGTTCAACGCTTCACTATGTAAATTCTAGATGATTTGTGAGAAGGTAGAAGACTATTTTATAGATTTTCTATTTCGAGATGAACAATCAAGATTTCATAGTCAAAGATCACAATCAACGATTGAGAACCGTTGAGAGGAAATATATTGGAAGGATTAGTAGATTTAGATTGGAAGAATTGGTGGGATTGGGAAATCCAATTTGAGTGGTTAGTGGGATTGAAGAAATCAATGGGATTGGAGAATAGATGAGTTATTCAACCAATTAGAGTAAGAAATCAGTGATTGTGATTTGCTCAATCAAAAAGAGGGTGAAGATAATTAATTAATGTTAGGAGATGAAAGTGCAAGTCATGTTTGACTTTAACAAACAAAGTTGTATTTGTTTGTTGACTATGTCGAATGATTTCAAATAGTTAATTTAATTATTCGAGTTTAGAGAGGGGAAAGCGAATTAAATTATTAAATGATAACAATTTAATTGGTTTAGATGAATAGGGTATATTAGCGACATAATTAAATAATTAATGATTAATTGATTAATCATGAGGAATAAAGTTAGATTAGGTGAGAAAATAGTGAATTAATTAAATAATTTGAGGATTATTCAATTAATAGAGGAAAATAGGGTTTATGATGCAAATGATGTGAATGCAATGATATTAATGATAATGATGCCGGCGATAAAAAAAATGTCATTCAAGGTGTGTGATATGTGTTAGTTCATTTTTACATATCTACACTTGTATCACCCAAAAACTTTTTATTTTGTTTTACACGTTTCTTGTTATTTTTTAGATGTTAAAGTCTCACTATAATTGATATTTTTTAATTAAAAAAGGTACTTTATTGCCTAGTCAAACTTTTGGATGTTTCAAGTTCTAGATTTTTCAAGTTCCAAATCTAGAACTAATAGTGCAACACATGTCCAATATTTATTGTAATATTTAACAATATACGTTAAGCTCAAAAGTGTTAAGGGGGCTCATGACCTAAACATTGTTAAGTTATTCCATATAATTTTTATCACACATGCTATTCACCCTACAGGCATTTTGGACTAATGGGCTATAATGTGTTCTAGATCAAGAACTTGTAGTGCACCATACATCTAATATTTTTTTAGAAAATTTTCTAATATTTGTTAGGATCACGGTTAAGATTATATCAATTTTCATGTTAGGAATCACCCTATAGGTCCTTTGGATTAGTAAACTATAATGTGTAATAAGATTTTTTGTTCTTCACTTTAAGTGCCAATTGAAATATTTTAAAATTTGAAAGGTCGTGAAGGGAGGCTCACAATCCTTTAGTTTGTGTCACCTTATTAAGAAAAAAGATCCCTATAAATAATAATTAAATTTATTCTAAATGAGGTAGAACATAGTAGGGACATATCTAAATTGAGGCTTAGGGTTCTTAAGCTTTGTAATGGTCACATAACATTTGGGTGTATTAGGTTGTAACAAGTATTCTTATTCCTAAACATAAAAGTGACTACACAGTTCATTGTGGTAAGTATGTTTAAATAATTATTTTCATTTGATAATAATATCACTAAGTTACTGTTGGTGATTGAAGATGTTGGCCCCAAATCCCTAAGGTTTGATAATCTTCCAAGTGCTAGGGGCGTCAAACTTGGAAAATTACAATAAACCTATATTTAGGTTGGACAATTATGGACCAATGATTGAGGTGGGTAATACCTCCTTCATTTATAACTCTGCAAGACCAAGGGGGGTTTTCCCTAAGATGCCAAATTGATGATTTGAAACATTACACAATACCTTACAATAAACTATACCCATTACATAGTGTGTCCCAATACTGGTGTCACGATATACCTATGTGCTAGTTTGGGCAAGTATTGTTGACCATGTTTCTAATAGATAAATTACCATATCAATGTCTGAGAATGATTTTATGATACACCCTTTTATTTTTTTATTTACTCAAACATGGTAGTAAAATACACACAAAGTAAAAATTTAAAGGTTTTTGAGTTGATGTGTTTGAAGTGTGTTCAAGATGATAGGAGAGAAATCCAATTATAGATTGGTGCTTTTATCCATTGGGCAACAAAATCTCTATATTTAACCAAATATGTAATAACTAAAATAAGGTAATGATTTAATCAAGTCACCACAAAATACTATACCTTTCAAAATACACAGGAAAGCTAGGCTCTACACATTCATTTAGAAAGACAATAGATAGTTGTAGAATATTAAGAGAGTCTACTTAGTAATCCTCAAGCATACCCATATGTTTCCTTTATTATATTGAAAAAGATACTATGCAAAGGCTTTACACTATTTTTACAAACTTTTGGTTGAAAAACCAATCAATCATACATTTGGAAATGCATACCATACATAAGGAGACACTTTGTTAAGGTTGATTATGCTTTTAACCACATAATCTTCAAAGTTTACAAATGTTATTACAAGCATGGGATCAAACCTAGATCATTAAAATATAAAATAGCTATACCCAAAAATGGATATTAAAACCTAGGGTTTCCTATGAATATCTATCTTTTACTCGCTCTGTAACTGCTTCTCTTTTCTCTTATGTCCCTTTGTTTCTGATCAAAATTTAAAATATTTACAATAAGCACAAAAGTGCAATTTATATCTCTACAGGTTGTGAAGGAGGAAGGGCTAGAATAGGGCCTGAAACCTTAGAAAATCACATGCAAACATGTGGATATACAAATCTAAGAAGAAATAATGTTACATAGGTCCTGATGCCCACACCATGCCTCCATATTGATGAGAAAACAAAAGAGGAATAAAACCCCCACAAAATCAACAACAAATCATGACCAAGATTGGATCTTTGACAGAAAGGAGGCCTAAAAATCATAAAGAAACATCGGTGCTATTTTGTCCCACTTGGAGATGTTGAAAAATGTATTTAAGATCATCCCTGCAGCCCAAATCAAATTTATACTATCGGTTCAAAAATCTAAAAGTCCAAAGAAAGTTTATGATCCTGACAAGGAAGAAAATTAAGTCTGGGAAGTTGAAACAAATTTTAACTTTTTCACCTTTGGTCCAAAAGTCCATCGGGTTTCGAAACCTTGATAGGAACTTACCAGGAAGCAAAGTAAGTTGGGAGTGGAAGTTTTGAATGGATTGGGACCTTTCAAACCTTGGGTCTAAAAGTCTCGTCAAAACCAAAAGTCCTAGTGGGATGAGAGAATAAAGCCGATTGGGATTAGGAATCTCAATTGGACCAGGACACTTTAGACCTCAAGTTCAAAGTCTTGTCAAGAACTGAAGTCCTAACCAAACAAGGAAAGAAAATGGAGTATCAATTGAGATTGGAGATCCCAATTGGACTTGGACCTTTTGGACCTAAGGTCCAAAAGTTCGGTTGAGACCCAAAGTCCCGGTAGGCTGGAAAGGAAAATTGTAAAAGACTTGACCGTTTTGATAAAAAATGAATATGCCATGTGGTGGGATTTTTGTGCTTCCATGGGCCAAAAGGGAAACCAAAAAAAAAATTAGCAGGCTTGTGAAAAGGATGCCATGTGGTATAATTTCCATGTGTCGGCGAGAAGAAGAAAGAGTGGGTCAAAAGGGCTGATGGATTCATAGAAAGAATGCCATGTGACATCATTTTTTGTGTATTCACAGATGAAGTGAGACAAAGCAAAAAAGGCATGCAAGTTTGTGGAAAATGTGCCATGTGGCATGTTTTCCTTACATATTCAGGATGAAGATGGCCTTGTCAAAAGTACTTGGCAGACTTGTGGAGAAATTTCCACATAGTAGAATTTCCACACTTTCATGAGTAAAAACAAGGATTTTTTCTAAGTCATGCTAGCTCGTGAAACTTTGAATCTAATGTTCCCTTTGGGACCTGATGTCCTGATGGGATGAAAGGAAAAGGTGGAAGCGAGAGTTCAATTAGGACCTGAAGTCCCGATAGGATAAATGAAGAGAAATGTCAATCGGCATTGAGAATCTTTATCAAACTTGGGCTTTTGGACCTAAAGTCCAAAAGTCTAATTGGGACCCAAAATATCAATCAACTAGAGGAAAGAAAGAAGAGAACGAGGTAGGAATCAAGGGCGGACATGGACCTTAGTACAAGTATCTATTAGGACCCAAATCTTGGATCATACAAAAAGAAAAAAATAAGAAGGGGAGATCAAGGAAAAAGAAGGACATTTTGACTTGGTCCAAATGTTTGTTTAGTGCTCGAATCTCCAAAAAGGACCTTAAGAAGGAAACAAAAGAAAGAGAAAAAGTCTAACTATTAGACATTCTATAAAATGGGTTTTTGACCATAGCCCAAAAAAGGGATAATGCAACCCCTTGAGGGACTTGAGCATGATACAACAATGAAATTTCTTAGATTAGCCAAAAATGATGGGGAGCACAAGAGGACAATATAAATAATTATAAACTCATTCAAATTTTATAGGTACTAATATTGGCTCTTATTGGGGATGTGTGTCTCTTGTAGGCACAACGAGAATCCAAATCTCTGGGTAGCTGACCAATAAGGGGAACAACAAGGATCAATACTTACTTACACTACATTATAACTAACAAGGGTCATGACTGTACACAAGAACACAACAAAAATGATCATATGAAAACAAAGGTTAAAAAATTCTCACTTTTAGGAGAAGTAGTGTTTGAGATGTTGACCATGAACTAGAAACTCCATGAAATTTCCATCTAGGATTCTAAGGTAGAATGTTCCTTGACCACATTCTTCATCAATTTGATAGGGTCCAACCCATAAGGCATCAAATTTTCCATGTTTTCATCTATCCTCTAGTTTAGAATTCCACATGAGGACAAGATCCCTAATTTGAAACTCCCTCTTGACACCCCTCTTATTAAAGAGACTTGTACTTCACCTTTTGTTGCCTCAATAAATTTTTCTCAAGGGCACCCCTCCTAGTTTCTTCTAATTTAGTCAACTCCATGAATTCTTTCGACACACATTTTCTTTTCCTTCAATCTATTGCAGCAACTTGTAGACTAGAAATTCAAGGCTAATTGGTAGTTTGGCCTTAGTCCCACATACTAGTTCAACTTAGACTCTTCCCAATATCCTTCTTGTAGGTTGCCCTATCTACCTAGACAACAAATTTTAACTTATCAGCCCACCTTTTCTTATTTTCATCTAGAGCTTTTCTAATGATATTCATGATGCATTTGTTGTTTTATTCAAGGTCTATCCATTTCCTTGTGGATGATAAAGTGAAAATGTGTTAAATATTATGAACACATGTCAACAAAATCCTTGGATCTAAAACACATTGCATTGTGAACAACAATTATTTATGGCACCCTAAACCTAGTGATTATGTTATTTAGCAAAAATACAATCACTATCTTTGAGGTAGCATTTCTTGTAGGAATTGCTTCCACCCATTTTGTGAAGTAGTCAATGGCCACCAAAATACACTTATATTTATTGCTAGACTTCTCTGTTATTTCCCCGCTGAATTCAATACCCCACTATTGGAATGGAGCCTCCATTGAAATGGTTGCAAGGGGAAGTGCACCTCCAAAATTCAACTTGCCAAAAAACCTTTGGCAAGCATCACATCCTTTTACAAACTTGGCCATATCCTTCAATAATGTTGGCCACTAATATTCCATCCTCATAACTTTATGAGCAGTGGTCTTTGACATATATTTTCCACCACATAATCCATGACGACATTCCTCAATAACTTTTGTCGATTTCTCCTCATTTAAACATCTCAGGGGTACACCATCAAGGTTTCTCCTCATCAATTATCCTTGGAGCAACACATATACCTTTCTTAAGCCTCTAGCCTCAAAGTTCCCTTTTTCTATCATCCAACTAGGAGGAAAATTCATAAGCTTTCAAAAATAAAATATAATGTCCTTATGTTGCAAGGCAGGTGTGCACCTTGGTCTCCTTGTGTTTGTAGCACAATGCTCAGGCCCTATGACATGGCTAAACCTTCTCGTGGATTCATTAAATCTGGTGATTGCATTGAGCATTAATAGGTTGATATTTTTCTGCAACAATTGGTATCAAAGCTTGGGTCACAGGTTTGAACCCCTCACTTGTACTGGGGGGGATTGTTGCAAGGTGCACACCCTTAGTATCCTTGTGTTGTGCAACACAGTGCTTGGGTTTGTGACATGCATTCACTGCCTCTCATGGATTCATTAACTCTAGTGGTTGTATCAAGCATTAATAGGTTGATCTATTTTTGCAATGACAATAGTCTATGCAACACCTTATACCAAAGGAAATCCTTCAATTGACATGAGATGAAATAGGGGTCAAAGTTAACCTGGTAGACTTCAACAACATCTAAATTTTCCTCTGCCATTAATTTTCCAGCCCCTAACCTCGAACCAATTTTGTTGTTTGTATCTCCATGTCATACTCTTGGACCTTATTGATCCACTTGCACCTTTTACTTGATGCCTCTTGTTGCATAAAGATATCTCTAACAAATGTATGTGGCACAAAAGCAGTAATCTTAGCCCCTATAAGGTAAGGTCTAAGATATTTTTACAGGTTTGATAAGGGCATAGGCATGCTTCTCCATCAAAAAATAATTCAATGAACAACATCTCTTAATTATTTTTTGAAGAAAGCTATTGGCTGCTCATAACCATCTCTATTTTTCTAAAATAAAACTATAACAATAGTATAAAAAGATGCAAAATAAAATGATTGGAAAGGCCTAGAATAGTCTAGACTCACCAATATTGGTGCCTTCTTAAGTGCATCCTTTATCTCTAAGCAGGAATATGTTGATTCCTTATTGTAACTGGAAGATTGGCCCTTCTTTAACACTTTATAGATGGATTTAATTTTCTCAACAAAGTTGGGAATGAATCTTCAAACAAAGTTTATCTGACTAAAGAAAGACTGAATTGATTTTACTGTTTTGGGTTGTAGCATAAGGTCAATAACTTTGAAATGCTTTAGATCAATCCTTACTCCTTATTTAGACACAATGTGCCCAAGGAGCTCACCCTTTTTCACACCAAAGATGTAATTCTTGGGATTCAAAGATATCCCATACTCTAGTTATCTTTCGAATACTAACTCCAAGTGTTTGTGATGATCATTTAGATCCTTGGAGTAAGTAGTCAGGTCATCTTGGTAGACAACCACTATCTCAGTTATAATGCTTGCAAAAGTTATATCCATGGCTCTCTAAAATGTGGCCTTTGCATTCTTAATTCTAATTAACATCCAAACATATGCAAAAGTTCCCCATAGTGTAGTGAATATTGTCTTGTGCTACTCAGACTCATTGGCCATGACCTGATTGTAACCTGAGAAACCATCCATCATAGACATCATCTCCAACCTTTTCACCTATTGCAACAAATGATCCATGTTGGGAAATGGGTAGGGACTTGATATTTAGATTTCTAAAGTCCACACACAGTTTGATGTCCCCATTCTTTTTTCTAACTGGAACAAGGTTAGGCACCCATTCTAAATGTTTGATTAGTTTAATAATACCACCTTCTTCCAGTTTCATCAATTCGTTTTGCATTTGAGGGGCAAGAGTAGGGTTGATGGGGCACTAATTTTATCTGAATGGATTTGCACCAGGATCCAATGGAATGGTATGCCACAACAAATATTCTTTGTAATCTTTTAATTCATCTTAAGACCAATCAAATCATTCTTTATACTTTCTTAACAATGCAATCAACATTTTCTTTTCTATTGGTCTTAACTTCTTACTAATATAAACCATCTTAGGAGTTTATTTAGTTCTAGTTTATACCATATATGTCTTCTTCATTGACAAGCTTACTCCTTATCTTATGAAAATCAACATTGTCAAACATTCTCTCTAAAGCAACATGAACTTTAATAATGGTATTGGTTTTGAGCTAGATGATTTCATTCCCAAAAAATTCTCATTACCTTCATTATCCTTCTCCACCATGGATCCCCGGTCAATTTGTTGGTTTTCAAAATGACTAATGCAATTCAACAACTCATAAATCTATTGGTCATCATTCAAAGCTTGCCAAATGTATGTGCTATCTGGAATACTAGGCCTAGTAAAAATCTCAACTTCATAGTTGTAGTGATGGGGAATGAAAGAATCATCAAATCTTGAGGCTAATGCAAGAAGCACATCAACCATTGCATTGTTCTCTCTTTCCACCTAAGTGATGTTAAAAGCATCAAAGGCCTCAATAGTATCCAAAACAACATTCCTATACATTCATAATCTTTTTTCTTTTGCAACATATGTGCCTCTAACTTGAGACACCACAAGTTATGAATCACCATGTAATCTAATGCATTTGATTCCATAATTTGAAGCTATGTGTAGCCCAAATAACAAAGCTTCATACTCTGCTACATCATTGGTGCACTCAAAGTTCAATCTAAAGGTGAACTTGTAATCTTTTCCTCTAGGGGGCATCAAAATAATTCCTGCACCATTACCTTCTCTTGAACATGCACCATTAAAAAATGTATATTCCAAAGTCCATCATCTTCTAGATGAAGATGTGAGTGAACCAAATCATAATCAATCTATTTATTAGATTCATCATCATAATAGCTTGCCAAATTATCAGGCTCTACATTAAGGTAACAAATCTCATTCCATGTGATGATTATAGTTATTAGTTAGTTTTCTAATGTTTTTATTCAAGCTCATAGACATTCTCGAACACTTATCTTATACATATTCCTACACTATACTATCTTTTACGCTCATTATGCAAACCTAAACTTGATTTGGAGTATATGGAAATATGGTTATGATGTGATGGCTATTGCATAATTAATGTGTGAATATGTATGAATTGTAATGGATATATGTCCTTAGATATGGTTATTAGTATTGTATAGTTGTTCTATGAACTAACTCTTTGTATCCAAGGAATCAAAGGAGGTAAAATGTAGCCCACAACAATTGCAAGGTGTAGCCCGCAGCCAAAGGAGTTTCTAGACAATAGAGTAGGGGAGGTTCTAGAATAAGTTGAGCACAACAATTGTAGAAATGAAGGCACTTATTGAAGATGATTGTGCATCATTATGAAATTTAATAAAGATGTTGAAGGAAAAGAACCTTGTTATAGTTAGGAGTCTAACGTGACTAATTCAAGTAGTTCGTGTTCTAGTTCCTGTTGTAGCAGAGTTGTAGTTCTATTTGGAATCTTCTTCCTTTTTCAGTTATAGTTTAGATTACTTAGTATTTATCACACTCTGATATATAAGGAGTGGTGATTTATGATTTCAATTTAGAGTTATTGTTTTAATAAACTCCCCCATGCCTATATGTATGGCTCTGTGGTTGAGGCATTAGAGAGTTAGATAATTATTCAATAGTAGATATAGCTATTAGATATTTTTAGCTAGTTGTTGTTCTCACACATACAATGTTTATTGCTCAATCACGATTTCACGAATAAGATATTCTAATAGAATCTTATGTAATAATTTGAAGTTGTGTAATGAATGGTTTTAAGTTATTATGATTGTGTTAATATACGAAGCTAGATTTGGGTTAGATCAATGTAGACAGTCACTTGAGCAAAGGCCAATCAAGGTAACTTTCCCTCACTTCATTTTTTGTATAATTACTTATGTAATAGTAGTTATTTCATAAATGCATGTTGTGTTAATTATAATCCTTATGTTACAATTGTAAATAGATTCATGAACAATTTTTGTTTCACATTTATGCCTTAGTTTGCTTCAGCTTGTTGTACTTCGAAGTGTAGGTTTAGTTAACAATTTTTGTTAAATTCCAGCATTCATTCCTTGATAGTGAAATTAGTCACAGTATTATGCTGTAAGGACCCGTAGCAATAGTATCAACATTACTTCTTTTACTATTATGCATTTTTATGATTTCTCATCAAGTGTTAACACCTATTCTAGGATTATTTAGGTAGTCTTGAGCCTTTGAAAGCACATACAATGCTAGTACCATCAAAAGCTTACTATCCCTAGTCAATAATTCAATGAAGCTCTTTCCAAAGGTTCAAGTAGATTGTTCAGCTAGGTTTCCCCTCTGAATTGTGTGATTGACACCAAGTTTACTAGATACTAGTAGGGAATCTACACCTTAGTTAATTAGGATTCTCCACAACAATTATAATCATTTTATTTTCTCTATGTAGTTGGACATATTTTCCACACATCAGAATGGTAGCATAGGATAAATCATTTGAATACTGCTACCCATTGAAGCTTCCCACTTCCTTGAAGATCCTCAAGGTGACCACCATCCCTTTAATTCATGCCTCAGGCCTCTGTGCTCTATCAACAAAATGTCAGTGACCACCATTGAAGGGGTGGGGTGTATCAAAACAAGTCTCTCTCCTCTTCAAAAAGCATTGGTCTTTTGATTGTCTTTGAGTGCTTCAAAAATTCTAAGAATGGTGTATTTTCTGTTGTTATTAGTTTTAGTGGGATACATTTATGTTGCTATTAGTTTTAGTGGGATACATGCTTTTCATTTATCTTTTGGTTTTTCAATCAACTTTTCTATTTTCTAAGATATATGGTAAATTTTATTTCATTTTCAAAATTTCAACCAATTTTTTGTGATTTTTGTGGTTATTGTGATATGTGGTTCTTCATTTCATTTTTTGGTTTGTCAATCAGCTTTTTTTTGTGGCTATTGGCATATAGAGCTTTTCATTTCATTTCTTGGTTTTTCAATCAACTATAGTGAGAATCAAAACTGGCCATGTACATAGCACGAGCGTTATTGGGATACATGGTTTTTCATTTTGTACAAAGGAAAAAGAAAAAGCTACCAATGTGGCCTTTGATGGGTAGTTAGTTATGGATTTCAAACAATTTAACATCATATCATCTAAAATAAATAATTTTGGAATACGATTCAAAGTCTCTTCTTCAAAGCTAATTTGTCTTCATTGCAGGTTTGGGGTTTGTTCTCTCCTCTTGCTCCCAATTTGAGGCTAAATTTAACTCTCTAATAACAATCAAGTATGAATACAAATTGCAATGAGTCTTACGATTTGACTTCTTACAATCTTTAATAGGCATAGAGGGAGGCATAATTGAATCCCTAGAATACAAGAAGTTATTTAAATCTCTAATATCTATGATGTTTTCTTCCTTTCTTTCCCACTCCAAAGAGTTTGAGCTTGGAAAATATGAACTTAATGCATGTTCTTCCTGCATCAAACTTTTGGCGCAAGCACAACAAAAAGAGTTAAATTTAGCTTTAGACTAGGGGGCAAGAGGAGAGAATAAACCCCAAACCAGTAATGAAGACAAATTTAGTTGTGTAAAATCCATAACTAGACTACCCATCAGAGGCAACATTTGTTGCAAGTATGAAGGTGTTGTCATTGATGTCAACTGGTTGTTGTTGTCATTGATGTCAACTATGTATACAAGTTGGTTATTGGTCGTATATGTTGAGGATATTGAGAAATGTAATAAAGAAGGTTTACATTTTGTGCATGTATAGTTGTGATGTTGAAGAAGTGCTATGATTATATAGAGTTATCTTTATGTTTCTATGTTTGGAAGTGTGTTAGATTGAAGTATGTGCTGCAATGATGCATTTGATACTTGGGTTCCAAGTGTTTTTGAGGAAATTTGATAAATAGGGAAAATAGTGCCATGTAGGTATTCAATGTATGCTCTAGGATGTGCTTGGTATTGCTTCTATGCTCTTGTGATTCTGACATATTATTCATGATTGATGGTAGTTTCTATATCCAAAATTTGGGCTTCTGGATCATCGTACAGTGTGAGATATTTTCACCAATATGTGAATTGTGAATTTCAATGAGTCTGGTTGTGGTCTGGGAGAAATGTAATTGCTTCAAATTTTGGTTTCATGACTTGCAGCTCTAAGAATAAGTTAATAAGGTCGTGTTCAAGTGAATTTTGTTGTCCAAAAAGATTGGACCATGTTAAGGATGTGTGTGCTTAATTGTTTTATGTGTTTTTCATGAGTGTTGGTCAACCTTGTGTTAAACACTACTTGCGAAATTTATGGAAGTGTGATAAGGCATGTTGGGACTCATTTAGGTCCTCATTAAATATGTGTTTAGGTCATCTTCATTCTAATTCCACCATAGAATGTTTTGGCACCAACCTAATTTAAATTTGTAAATAAAAGAAGGAATGTATGGCCGACCTTGAAAGATTTTCAAGGTTGAAGATGGTATAAGTACAAGTTGAGTTGTTTGTGAAAGACAAGATAGATGTGAGATAGATGTGAGATATGTGTGTGTGATGTGAGTTTGAGCAAATCAATGTGAAATTTAAGTGTTGAGTTCCTGAATGTAGTGAGTTGAAGTTGTATTCTATCTGTCAAGCATGTCTACGAGTGTGTGAGCAAATTGTGGTGGAATATCTATTACATTGAGATAGTTTTCTCTCTATAACAATCCTCTTCTATCTTCCTTGTAATTCTATGGTAGTGAGCCCTCTAGGAAGTGAGCCCTAATTGGATAGTGTGTCCTGTCTTGGTAGTGAGCCTTTGTTTTTTATTTTGGAATTCTTTATATTATTAGCTAATCCTCACCATGGTTTTACCCTCATTGGGTTTTCCATGTAAATCTAGTGTTGTGTGCATGGTTTTATTACTTTTAGTTTCTATTTATGCACTTAATGATTAACACATTAACAGAGTAAGGGTTTTGTGAATGCTTATTGATCTAACTTTTGGTGAAGAGTTTTAAAGGTTAGAATTGATATAATTGATTCACCCCCCTCTTAGTTGTCTTGTTCAACAACATTGACAACCTTTTCTTTTTTCTATGTACAAATTGAAAAACCATGTATCCCAATAATGCCCGTACTAAGATTTGATTTTGAACACAAAAAATACAATAGCTGATTGAAAAAACAAAAAATATATGAAAAGCCATGTATCCCAATAAATATAGAAAACATAAAAGTTGATTGAAAAACCAAGAAATGAAATGAAGAACCATATATCCCAATAACTACAAAAAATACAAGCGCTGATTGAAAAACTGAAAAATGAAATGAAAAACCATATATCCCAATAACAAAAAAAACAAAAAAGTTGAATGAAAAACCAAGAGATGAAATGAAAAGCCATGTATCCCGCTAACACTAATAACAACAGAAAATGCACCATTCTCAAAATTTTTGAAGCACTCAAAGGTAGTCAATAGACCAATCCTTTGAGGAATGCTAATAATCTTTCTAGTATGCTTTGAGGAATGCTAATAATCTTTCTAGTGTTAATCCTCAAAGCATTGGTTTGTGGATATTGTACCCCCAATAAGGTAATCATACTATAAATCCTATTCCATGATGGTTACTTTTGGTTAATTGTTTGCTACTAGTCCTAGAATCCAATTGGTGTACCCAAATCATCTTTATTACATATATTTATTGTTGTGGGGTTTTGGACAGTTGGTATCATATCACCCTACTCACCAAATTAGATGTCTGTGAGTAGGTAGGCCTTATGTACCAAATGGTTAAATAATAAAAGGTAAGTTTTCGACCATAAATACTAACTTGATGCTGACAAAACTTCCTTGTAGAAGAATAAAATTGATTATTGCATCTCAAAATCTATGGAAGAAAACCTAATCTCAAGACATAAATGAAATACACATGCTTAGTTAGGTGGGCCTTGTTGGAATTGGCTGATTGTGCGCACTACATCCTAATTACTATCCATCAATTGTTTGACCTCACAAACTTATTATAAACCTCGAAGGTAGGACCTTATATGTGTATGTTGGTGTGTTTTATGTGTATTCCTTATTACAGTTTGAGTGTGACATATTTCTCCAACAAAACCAAATGTTACTATTAGGTTTGGAGCTGATATTTGTCACAGAGAAGATTTCATAAAATGACTGGTTTCATAGTAGCTGCTAGCCTTTCAATACATAATGATATAATAGGAATGCACTAAAATCTTAAGCATATAATATCAACACCTTGAAACAATAGTATTTGACTACTATATCTTAAACTAATTATTCTAATAGTTTAGAAAATTAAAAATACTAAGACTAAATTTCATCAAATTGAATAGATCTTTACATTAGTGGATTTTCTACGAGCAATACATTAATCAACAGATTAGATGTCGTATTTTTTGTTTCACAGAACAACAGTAATCTTTGGCATATATTTCTACATTCTTTATGCTATTGTAGCTGAAGTTGGACTCAACAAGGTTAATAGTTCAAAACAAGGTAAATCCGACAGAGACTCAGAGAATACTTAGCACAAGAGTCAACTAACTAATTAAAATTATATCAAATACTTCAAATTTTACTTAACCAAATTTTTTTCATTCCCTGACATGTTTTTCAATTCCAAGCTTGCTTGATATTGCTGTTGGAGATAAAATTTCATCATAGAAAATCTCTTGTAGAAAATCAAGAAGTTTGAACTGATACCTCAAAATAATCGTCTCACACTAGAAATTTTATATGCTTATGTAAAATCAAAGTTTGGGAGGGTACAAATCGTCCTTATACAAAAAATTGCCTGCAACAAAAATATTCTAAATTTGCAATTGTGGGGCAAAAAGAGGGGATTGTTTTGGTTTTATCCAACCTTACATGGGAAATATGTTGGAATATGTGGTAATTTCTACCACATTGTATAAAGAGAAAAGTTGAGATGGAACTGTAGTCTTTTATGAGGATAAAAATAGAATTCTTAAATATAGAATTTGCATGTTAATTCTTAGAGTTTGTAATTTGCATGGAGTGGCATGATAAGTTTTCAGTAGTCTTTTGAATTGTTCAAGACTTCTATATAATGAGGCAATTGTAACTCATTCATTGTCTCTGATCTTTGATCAGTCGTTCAATCATAATCATGAGTTTTATCTCATGTAGTGTTTTAGTTGAATGTTGTAATATTCTAGACATTTTTAATGTTTGAGATTGAATAAAAGAATCTTGCATGTGTTTAAAAACAATCTCTGTTTGCTACAACAATTTATGTGTTTTGTAATTCTTTCAATTGATATTAGAATAGGTTCAAAAATTTGCAAAACTAGGAGATTTGTAGAGAAGGTTGAAGAGCCAGTCATAGCATTGAAGAAATCATTAGATCCAGCCTTAGTTGAAGATAAAGAGGCTGCCACAACTAAAAAAATATGAATCCAATGCATCAAGGAGAAACTATAGCTGAGAAAAGGTAGATCATGGCAAAGAGGAAGTCACAAGTGCAGCCGTCTAAAGTAAAAACGTAGAAAGATGCAGCCCTATGAGAAAATCAGAGTCAAATAGAAGATCACAGACCTACAAGTAATAAAGAATGAAGCAATCATTATTGAAGAAGTTATATTGCATATTGGATTGCATGTTTGAAAAAAGATTTCACCGTCCAACCAGGAAAACAAATGATTGAGGAAGTTGACCATTTGATTAGAGGTCGATGAGATCAGAAGATCGTTGTTTGCAAGAAATTAGTCTAGGCCACAAATGTGAAATCATGTGAGGAAGTTAGATCCTAACCTTAATAATGCAATCATGTTTTTTCAATAGAAATTGAAGCCATCTATAGGAGGAGAGAAAGCATGGACCCCTAAAGGAGTCATAGCCAAGTAAAGTGTGTTTCAAAAGGAGTTCGCTATACACCATGGTAGGAGAGAATCCCACAAAGGTGGAAGAAGAAATGAAGTCGATTGCAGATGTTGTTGAGAGAAAATTTGAAGATCACAACCAAACCAATTAGTGGTTAAAATTAAGGGGAGTGTTGGAATATGTGGTAATTTCCCCTAAATTGCATGAAGAGAAAGTTGAGATAGAATTGCAGTCTTGCATTAGGATAAAATTAGAATTCTTAAATATAGAATTTGCATGTTAAATCTTAGAGTTTGTAATTTGCATGGAGTTTCATTATAAGTTTCCAATAGTCTTTTGAATTGTTCAAGTATTCATTGTCTTTGAATTTAATTAGTTGATCAAATCATCATCATGAGTTTTATCTAGTTTGATATTTTAGTTGAATGCTATAACATTCTATACATTTGTAATGTTTGATATTGAACAAAAAAATCTTGCATGTATTAGAAAAACAACATTTTGTGTCTTTTGAAATTCTTTCCCAATAGAGCATACTGCAGGCCCATAGATGAGTTTGATGTTGCAAACTCTAAAGTCACGAATAAATTATTTAAGATATCCTGCACAAATTGGGCCAAAGAATCAACTTAAATTTTTTGTCTTCAGACTCAGAAAATTAAACTCATATCATAGAGTAAAATTTAGAGTCTAGCAATTGTACTATGATCTTTCTTGATGTTAGATTCCTCATCAATATTATGTAGTTGTGTTCACCACACTCATAACATTACAACATCTACTAGGGGAACTTTAACATCTCCAACAACTCTTAAAAGTAAAACCAATGTAACTACATCTTGGCCTAGTACACTGTACTACATCATATGTCTACTCTTCTTGATGGCCAACATGGATCCACACAAATCTTTGTAAAGCTATCCACCATATCCATTTATAGTTAAAAAAAAAATAGAAGTTATGATAGAAAAGATTTAATTTGCGATCTTAATCAATAAGGTTCCTCTCTGCATGACTTCATTTCTACCATTATCACCTTGGAAGAATATTCTTCCTTTCATTCCTATTCTGTAAGAGATGAATAGATTCATTTTTGAGGCAATCTATTTGAATTTTATTGGGAGTCTGGGAGCCAAGTACTATGCACTTTTAGGATTCAAAAATGTAGATTCTTAAAAAAGTTTATTTTGAGTGGTACTCGAGACCAGATTTGTTTGATATTCTTTTTCATAACCATATTCCATTTTAAGCAATCTTTCCTATATTTTCCTAAATTACAATAATAACATCTATCTCTCCTATTATTCCCCTTTCTTGTTACTATATGGTATCAACTATAGGCTCCACCATATTATGTGTTTATTTGAGATCCTGATTGGGAAAGACTCTTTGGCATGTTGAGGATGGCATGTTAGAAGCTTATTCAATCTCTAATCACTAAACAAAATGTTTCTATATACATTTCACAATTTGATGAAGAAAGAGGTACAAAATTTGTTTTTCTATTTTTGAATAGATTCAACATTCATGAATCATAGAAAAGAGTTGGAGGTTTATGCTTCACTACCCCACACCGATGCTAACTAGGGAGGGGTGTTGGAGGATTATCTATATAGATAGCTACTACATGAGGCAATAATAATCCTTGGTTAAGTCTAGAAGTAGGTCCATAGTATTACTTAGCTATGATTTATTTTTTCCCAAAACCTTGTAGGATATCCTCTACAAAAATAGACCCTTGGAAAAGTCTTTTAATAACTAGAAGATAAACTATAAGCAACACTAACAATAATTTTAGTCACCTTTTAACACCCACCCTTACTCTGCCCTTGCCTCCTTGGGACCTAGCAATTGTACTTGGAGTCTTATATTTAGTTCCCATAGGCTCTTGCTCACCCTATTCATCGTTCATGTTGTGAGAAGTACAACTTATAGTGACACTATAAGAAGTAAACTATAATGTCATTAAATTTAATAAATTATGCATGGGTTTTAGACATAAGAATTTTTTTTCTTACTTTAGGTCACATGAAGCATAGAAGTAGAGGATACACAAAATATGAATCTTTGTTTCTTAACCTTTATCAAATAGGGACTCCACTTTTGTTTTCTTACTTTAGGTTGTAGGAAGTGCATAAGTAGAGGATACATTAAAGACAAAATATTAATTTAACATTTAAATTTTAAATTTTAAACAATTATTATTATATTTATTCAAATTTGCACAAAAAATAATTTAATAAATAAATTTAAACATCTAGATACTATTTATAAAATTATAAATTGGAAAATTTCTAAAGTTAAAACTATAAGTTTAAAAACTATCAAGTAATTAGTAATTTTCTTTGTAAAACTAAATTGTAAACCCTAAAATTAGTTAGTAAATTGAAAACAAACAAACAAAATTTTAAAAACTATCATATGATCATTAATTTGATTTTTAAAATTTAGGAATGAATTATGAAGGGCCAAAGCTTACCTCGAGGCTTGAAGAATGCATTGGTTCAACTATTGAGTGATGAAGACTTTGCACTTGCTCTTCATCTTGTTGTCACTCTCACTCTTCCTAATGCTCTCACTCAACCAATGAAGACTTGGAAAATGCTCACACTTCTTATTGCTATCACTTTTCCTATCCTAATTCTCTTTTTCTTGCAATATTTTTCACTCTTGTAGCTTGTTGTTACAACTTCCAACCTTGGTGTTGAAACTTGGGAGTGAGGCTTAGATGACTATTTATAGTTTTTTATGACTCCTTAGGGTGTGGGTGGAATTTGTAGGCCATGAAGGTTAGGGTTATTGACACAAAATTAAAAAAAAACATATTTTGCTTGAAATGATGTTAGGGATGCCTTGGCATCTCTGATACACTTGGGAGATGTGACGAAGTCTCCTAAGGGACTTGAGGATGTATCAATGTCTTTTTGGAGTCCCCAAAGCAAAGGCGTGTCTTAGAAATTTCCCTTGATAGGTAGTAATAGAATGGTGAGGTAGGGGGAGGAAATTTTCTTGGAGTACTGCATCCTAGGGATGTCTTTTTCTTGGAAATGTTTAGTTTTTCAAGGTAAACGCATCATCACGAAACATTGAATAAAACCAACTTGACTAGAGCTTGTGTATCTTGATAAGTTTAACTTTAAAGTGTATTGGTATAAGATGTCAAATTCAAGTGTTCCTTTGACATATTAAAGGATTTTTTATATTGCCTACTAGTGGATTAGTTTTGGTTTTGATAGGAACCTAAAAATACAACTTGTAGAAAAACTCAGATCAACTCGAATAGATGTAATATATATCAAAGTACCCATCAACTATCTTAATGTTGATAAATTGAGTAGTGATGAAATAGTGTGGGCTCAAAATTTAAGTTGAACTTCCATAGATGTAGGTGTAGTTCAAGCTCTATTATCAAATACTATAAGAAAAAGGCAATGAGGGAAATGGGAACATGTTTTTGTTTAAAAAAGTAGGGTAAGGGCCTTGATCCCAATAGTACACACCAAAATAGTCGAAGCAAAAACAAAAGTCACTACAAGCCCCACCAAAAAAAAAACTAAAAAATAAAGGCACTCAAGCCTCACCAAAAACTATATAGCATAAGGTGCACATAGGTAGAAATAAATTGGGTATGCAGGCCAAAAATTAAACTTAAAAGAACAACAAAATGGAAACACAGAACAAGTATAACCATTACTCCTTAGGATTGTTGATTAGATCTTAGTTTTCCTTTAGTATCTCAAAGGGGTCCTTCCAACCAGTTTTAGAGTCTTCCATTGTGTTCTTCATCTAAGCCTCTCCCTCTTGATTCATGCTCATCCTTTTTTTTTTCAGTTTCCTTAACTTAGAATTGCTTGTAACAATGTCAAACACTACACGATGCATAATTCCTTCAGTAATAAAAATAATGTTGCTAATAACATTATCTAGGTTTATTATATTTTCTTGTAGAATGTCACTATCATTTTTTGACTCAATATTAGAGACACGACCCTTCAAGCTCTTAATCTATTCTTTTATATTTTGAAGAGACTCCATGTCAGTCTCTTCCTCAATCCCAAAATCCTCCTCTTCATTTTTAACATTTTCTTTTTCCTATCCTCTTTCCATCTCTTTCACTTAATCATCAATTCCTACATCCATCTCATTCATTTTCATTTTATTAGCTTCTTCCTCCTCACTATTATCTTCCTCTTTAGTTTCATGGATCTCCTCATCCGTTTCATGTAGGTTGTAATCTTGACTCTCTTCCTCATTATGTGGAAAGTATTCCCCATCTAAGGAATCCCTTGCCACCTTATCAAAGGATAAATTTTAACCTTTATTATCTTTGCCTCTATTATGATGTCTGACATTGGCTAAGAAGGTAGACCATCTCTCACCCATCCTGTCACTTTTATCATACTTATTGGTTTCACTCTCATCATAATTTTCAATAGTTTCATCCCTAGACCCTTGACTCACAGTTGGCCAAAAATTCTTCTTTTTGGAAGTATTAGGGTTTGAAGGGATTTTCTCTTTTTAGGGGTAGTATTTAATATCCTTTCATCAAAGGAAGGGATCGAAGATGTAACATTTTTTAGAAGACCTTTTCTAGGATTAGGCTTCCTTCTTGAAGAGGGGTTATTTAGAGACAAATGGGGATTATTTCTAGAAAATTTAATTTGCAGAAGTTTAACAGAATAAGTAGGGCCCGACTGTGGGGTTTTGGAAAATACATGCTTGTAGAGGGTTATAATTAATCCCTGGCGCAAAGGTGGAGAATCCCCCTTAGCAATACAAAGGTGAGGGGAAGACAATTAGAAGAACATGATATTAATCTTTTCTTCACGATGGATGTGGTTTAAAAAGGGGAAATGATACATGTGAATTGTTTTAAGTATCCCTTCTAAAGTGAAATAGCGCATGATATGAAGGATTACCAGACTAAATGACATTGGTAACTTCTCTCTTTCACATTAATTTTGGAATCTTTGTGGCTTCTCTCCTTTTTGAAGAAGTTGTCAATAAACCTTTGGTAGTTGTCATTGCTAACTTTTTCCACCATATTCCTCTGCATTCAAGGCTTGTCACCTCTCCAATAAATTTAGGGGTCACCTCAAAATGTATGTTTCCAATTGAGATATGTCCCTCCTTCCAAGAGTTGTAGAATTTCGAAGTTAGCTTGTCATTGAATCCCTACATAGTCAAGAAGAAGGGTGTTATAGCTACTTCTTCAAAGATTTTCCATAGTTTGACATTTTTCTTTAACATGATGCACAATAGGGGGTTTAAACACTTCCTTGGGCCTCCCATGATTCTTCCTAAATCCTTCCACCACCCCAGATAAAAACTAGAAACCTAGTCGCCTTACCACTTTGGAGGAGATTAGCAGAAACATGACTATGAAGATAACTCTTTTTGACATAACAACAACTAAATAAAGAAAAATCACATATTGTGAAGTGAACTGAGCTAATAATGAAATTCATCTAGTTATCAAACCACATCTCATGACTGAAGTTTCTTGATGTACGATGATGTAATTGAAGCTTATGCCAATTAAGCTTCCTCAAATGAATAGATGTAGAGCTCATGTTGAGAATAAATTTTTCATTCCTTCGCATGATTACATATCCAACCAACATATCTTTAGGATTTGAATAAATATATAACCCCTCTTTCGTGTCCTTGTGAAGAAATAATAGGAGGATATTCTTTTTATTACTTAAGATATCAACATTACAAATCATTATGTAATAACCATCATCTTTCCTTTTTTGAATAATAATTCAACCTTCCTCCTTTGTAGTATGCTTCCAACATTTCCCCTTTTTAATAATTAGAGGATTAATAATAATTATAATTGATACACCTTTATAATAGAAATCATTTCTATGATACCCAAAATACTCATTCATACAATGATTATCATAACCAGTCCCTTTTTGTATCTTTATTCCAATGTCTTGAAAAAAGGATAATTGAAATCTTTTGGATTGATAATCATTCTTAATGGTACATGAGTGAGGGACCAAAATTTTATGTTCTCACCATTCTCTTAGGTATCTTGCAAGCAATGCATAACATCATAATTTTTAAATATTATATTAACCCCAATTCTCTCTTATGATATTAATTCCTTCATTTTTTGAGGGGTCTAATTATAATTCCATCTCAACTGATGGGGGTAATAAATCCCTTCGTTAGAAGCAACATAAACTACCTTGTTACCCTCTTAGTATGACTGTCAAATTTTAATTTAAAGGAAGCTCCCCATTAATATTTTTGAATCATCCATAAAATCTCTTATTGCCAAAGGAACAACATAGTATCCCTTGAGAATGTCTATAACCAATTTGGAACCACCTTCTATAATGACTTGATTATAACCCAACTCTAAAATTCTCTTCAAACCCCACCAAAAAGTAATTGCTTTTTCCAAGTTGCTAGTACAAATACCTAAATTCTTAACATAGCCTTCAATTAAAAGACCTTTGTGGTCTCTTATAGCACCACCAACCACAACCATACCTAGGTTCCCTTTCGAGTAGCCATCAAAATTGAGCTTTATCCATCCCTCATTAGGAGGTAGCCATTTGATTAACTTTCTACTTATGAGTTTTTCCCAATTTACCTTGGTTACGTCTTTATTTATTCCCCAATTATATTTTATCCTAAGGTCTCCATAAGAACTCATCCTTTTAGAGAAACCATAATTTCTAGAATTTATGTTTCCCTTGATTTGTTGTTTTATGCTCAAGAAGACATCCTTACTACTTGCTTCTTTTTTGATCTCTAAAGATTCTAGTATTCCTTTCTTTTCATGATCCCTACGCAATGAATAGGGGGGTATACTTCCATAGATCTCCAATTATAGGATGGATAAAAGGACAACTCTTCCAATTTTTCATAAATATGTTGAGAGAATTAGGAAAAACCCATTCAACCAACAATATTTTGAGAACATTAGTCCATACCTCTCTCGAAAAGGAGCAACGAAAGAACATGTGTTCTATATTATCAACCTCCTCATAAGAAAGAATTTATTTATAAACTAAACCCTTCTTCTATTAAGGTTGTTAATAGTGAGGATACTACCATGAACAATCTCGCCCACCATTGAAAACAGTTTATTTTAGGGATTAGTTTAGCATTCCAAACCAGATTCTAGTCAAAATTAGTAAAAGGGGGCATATGTTGTTCTATCATAGAATAAGAAGTTTTGACTAAGAAATCCCCAAAAGGGAATCTACTCCATATCCATTCATCCTCCCTATTGTATGAGAAAAAAATACAATCACCAATTTGATGACTTAAGAAATGAGAAAGATAAATTTCTTCCTCCTATTAGTTATTCCTCAAAAATCTTCCATTTTGGACTATCTCCTCCCCAATCCACATAATCACACAGGTATTTCCCATTGACTCTTATTAGCCTCTCCTTAGCATGGTTTAGTTGATTAATGAAAAAAAAAAGGGCATTGTTACATAAGTTATCCTAGAATCTAGTCTTCCTGCCATTACCCACTCTTCTTTTGATTCCTTGTTTAAGGATATTCTTGGTTTTCAATAAGTTGTTCCAAATGACAAAACCATTTCTAAAGTTCGAGGAGTATAGAAAGCATCCAAGATTAGAATTTCCTAGATATTTTTATTTTAAAATATCCACCTAATCTTTGTTGCTATCTAGGAAATTCCATCTTATTTTAGAGAGGAGAGCTTTATTAAATAATTTTAACATTCTTATACCTTGGCCCCCATATTTTTTAGGTGAGAAAACTTTTTCCTAGTTGAAAAGAGCTATCCTAGAATTCTCTTCTATACTAGTCCAAAAGAATTTCCTTTGGATATGTTTAATTTATTAGAAATGATAGTTAGAATCATAAATAATGAGAGATAGTAGACAAGGATATTTTGAAGAGAATATTTTAAAAGTTTAAGCTTCCCAACTTGGCTTAGAAGCTTTCCTTTCCATCCTAGCAACTTTTTTTTAAAATTCTTTCAATAATACCATTCCAAAGTTGTTAAGAAGATTTTTTGTGCTTAAAGGAAGGCTAAGATAAGAGTTAGGAAAAATAGTAGCTTGACAACCTAACATCCTCATAACTTTATCTTTGATCATCTAATTCGTGTTTAAAAAATTTAAACCTTTCTTTTGGAATAATTAATGTGTTGGTCAGAGGCCTCAACATAATCTTGATGAGTAGATTTCCAATGGGCTGCTTCTACCACCGATGCAACACCAAAAAGAATAGTATTGTCTAAAAATTGCTAATGAGAAGTAGGATGTAGAGACGAAACAACTTTAACCCCTTTAAGAATTCCTTGATCTAGTTTTTTTTTGTATGTTTCTTCCAAGACTCTACAACAATTATATACAAGGGGATAGGAGATCACCTTGTCCTACCCTTTTTCCATAAGAGAAGAGCAGTTTTGGGACCCTATTGATTAGGGAAAAAAATATAGTAGTAGTGGTACAAGCTTTTATCAATTTTAAAAATTTCACTTTGAAACCAAACTTCTCAAGAACAACAATCAAGAATGGCAAAGAGACTCTATCGTAAGCTTTTGAGATATCCAGTTTGAGAATTATACCTAGATTCTTACTTTGTTCCAGAGAGTAATGTATTCATGCGTAACTAAGGCAACATCAAGAATTGTATACCTTTTACAAATCCTTTTTATTCAAAGAAATCAGTCTGCCAAGAGCCCCTTTCATCCTGTTAACCATGATCTTAGAGAATAATTTGTACACTATATTGCATAAGCTTATGGTTCTATAATCTTGTAAGGAAGCAACATCATCTTTCTTGGGGATCAATACTATAAATTTAAAATTAATTTGATTGAGTAGTCTTCCTAATCTAAAAAAGTCCCTAGCAACATTTAAAAGATTTGCAGATGTGACATCCTCAAAATATTGAAAAAGTAAGAGAGGAAAGCGATCTGACCCAAGATCTTTAAAATCTCCAAAAGAAAAAATTGCGGTTTTAACTTTGTGTAGCAAAATAGGTTTCCACAACTCCTTTAAGATCTCGATTTGAGATCACATTTGGGATAACTTCAAGAAGCTTCTCCATCTTGTTGTGCCTTGCACACACACCCTAACCAAATAGAGACCTCCCTTTTTTCCTTTTTGGTTTGTAGGTTCTTTGCCTTTTCTCTTTAGGAGAAAGGTCTTTGAATTTTGTTTTTTGATGTCATCTTCCAATTATTTGTCAAAGTTCATATCCAATAGGAAAGATTGAGGTATTTGCATCCAAGGAAAAAAAAGGTGAGATTATTGAAAACCATTTGGAGGGTCTTAAGTTCAAGTTCTTTTGTTTTGTGAAGATTCCAGGTTTTCAAGGATTTCTTCATCCCACAAAATCCCCAAAATTCCAAGGTACTCCCAAAGTTTCAAAATTTCGTGAACTCAAATTCCCAAATATCCCTGGCAAGGTTGAATTTTTGAAAAGCATATGATTTTCTTGGTGAGTGCTCACCAACTATTATATCAGTGAATTTATGGATAAGTATTCCAAAGACCTAAAATTTTAGATCGTTGCTCTATTCCACACCTAGTCCTCATTTGCAAGTGAGTCAAATACTAAGTAGAAGAGGCGGAGTGTTCATTAGTGAAGTTATAGAGCTCCATTTCAGGTCCCATGTTGATTTGAAGTGATTTTTTCTTGCAAAATATTGTTCAAAGGTTAGCATTGAAAACTCTTGCACATTACATTTGGTAATTGATGAGACAAAAAAATATCTCATCTATTAGCCAAATAAAAGCTTGTATTTTTCTTAAGTATGGAGTTTATCAAGACTAAGCATGATGAGGAAAGTAGACATTTTCAGTTGCAACATTCAAAGATTTCATCATATCTTGAAAATTACGATTTGGGTTCTTGAGATTTTTGGAAAAAAATTAGGAGACAAGAAGGCAAAAAAACCCATTAAATTTCATGAAAATCCAGTTCATGGATTGAGAGAAAAATTCATCAATCCAATGCTCCAAAAATCTGCTGCCATGCTCCAGAATTTTTGGAATTTGTTCATTTGTTTGCTCTAAAATTCTCGAAACTAAGTGAAGGATCATTTATGAAGAGGTTGAGCAACTTGAAATTTTATGAGTAGTTAAGGGAAAATAGTTGAGAGCATCTAGGGGGTAGTTCCAAGCATTAAGATAGGTTGTTCGGTTGTGCAAACAAATGGAGCATATCTAGGAGACAATTTTGGGCAATTTTAACCTCTCTGCAAGCATTTAGAAGTTGTTTTATGAGTTTTAATGATGCACAAGGGAAAGACATAAATTTCAGTATTCAAATGTCTTTTTGGAGTTTTTTTTGGGGCTACAAAATAGGCGTATTTTTTTGGATGACCAAAGAAGATTGACTTAGCAAGATGAAGAAAAGACTCATCTTTCTCCCTCAACACATGTTCCTATCTTCTAGCAAGTTGTTGCACAACAATTAAGGCTCATCTTTGAGATTAGTTGAAGATAAGAATTCTATAAATTCATTGTAATGAAGGAATAAAATGGGGGAAGAGTTTTATAAAATAATAGAATTCAGTTTTTAGTAGCAGTTGTTTTGTAGTTTCATTTTTTAGCAGTCATTTCATTTCCAACAGTCAAATTTCCAGTATTTTCTTTTACAAGTTTCTTAAGATAGATTTAATTCCAACATTTCATTTACAAGCTCTTAGATTAGATTCGATTCCAACAATTTATTTTCATGTATTGTATTTCAGTTCTGTTTGTAGAAAAAGCATGTTATGCAAATGATTTCTTCTCTCTCTTGCATATTGTCATGGACATTGCCTTGGATTGACATTTATAATTAAATGATGAGGAATAAATCAACACTCATTATTTTTGACATTGTTGCTTGGGAAAGGTGTCATTAGGGAGTTGTTGATGATATAGTGACAATAGGTCAAAAGAAAAATTAGTTTGACAAGATTTTTAGGTTTATTATTTTAGAAATTCCTTGTTTTATTATTTTAGAAACCTCCCCCCAAAACAATAAATCCAAAGGAAGAGGTTCTTGCATGCAAAGTTGAAAAATCTTGTGAAATATATTCAACCAGAGGAACATGACATCAAGCCCCAACAAGCAAAATATTATTGTTTGGACACCTTCAAAGTCCAAGGAGGGTTGCCTGATCAGATATTTGAAGGACAAGGAGTTGCATCTAGTCATGCATGCAACAAAATGTGAGGAAGGATTGAAAGATCTTTCCAATCAGCCCATGCATCTACTAGAATAAAAAATTATGGAGAAGGTTACCATTTCAATGGAAGGAGGAGTATCAAAGTTCAAATATTTATCCAACTTCTTCTCATGGTTTTTCTTTTCTTTCAAAAAGTTGAATGCATGGATCCATCCTTTGAGAAAAGGATGTTATTTTCCACAACCAATTAATGGTTTTATGTAACCTATCTCTACATCAATAAGTAGATTAGGTTAAAGTAGGTTTCTTTTCTACAACAAAACAATAAAATCCCTTGAATATCTTTAGAAGCATCTCCAGTGCACCTCCCAACAAATTCCTAGAGCAATTGCAATAAAAGTGAAAAGATTAGCTCCAAAAGCTCACTATAAGTTGTAGGAGGACCTGCAACATTTTAAGTGTGGGGGAGATGATGAGACAAAAAAATATCTCATCTATTAGCCAAATAAAATATTGTATTTTACTTAATTATAAATTTTATCAAGACTGAGCATGATGAGGAAAGTAGACATTTTCACTTGCAACAGTCAAATATTTCATCATATCTTGAAAATTACGATCTGGGTTCTTGATATTTTTGGAAATAAATTAGGAGACAAGAAAGCGAAAAAACCCATTAAATTTTATGAAATTATAGTTCATGGTTTGAGAGAAAAATTCACTTGTATGATGCTCAGAAAATCTACTACCATGCTCCGAAATTTCTGGAATTTGTTCATTTGCTTGCTTTAGAATTCTTGAAACTAAGTGAAGGATCATTTATGAAGAGGTTGAGCAACTTGGGCTTTTATGAGCAGTTAAGGGAAAATAGTTGAGAGAATCTAGTGGGAAATTCCAAGCATTAAAGTAGGTTGTTGGGTTGTGCAAACAAATGGAGCATATATCTAGGAGACAATTTTGGGTAGTTTTAACCTTTTTGCAAGCATCTAGGAGCTGTTTTATGAGTTTTAATGATGCAAAAGGGAAAGATAACTTTTTCAGCAATCAAATGTCTTTTTGGAGCTTGTTTAGGGGCTGAAAAATAGGCATATTTATTTTGGATGACCAAAGAAGATTTACTTAGCAAGATAAAGGAAAGACTCATATTTTTCCCTTAACACATATTCCTATCTTCTTGCAAGTTTTTGCACAACAATTAAGGCTCATCTTTGAGATTAGTTGAAGATGGGAATTCTATAAATTCATTGTAATCAAGGAATCAAATGGGGGAAGAGTTTTATAAAATAATATAATTCATTTTTTAGTAGTAGTAGTTGTTTTGTAGTTTCATTTCCAGCAGTCGCATTTCTAGTATTTCCTTTTACAAGTTTCTTAAGATAGATTTAATTCCAACATTTCATTTAAAGCTCTTAGATTATATTCGATTCCAACAATTTCTTTCAATGCATTGTATTTCAATTTTGTTTGTAGAAAAAGCATCATGCAAATGATTTCTTCTCCCTCTTGCATATTGCCATGGACACCGCCCTGGATTGACATTTATAATTAAATAATTAAATGATGAGGAATACAATGATAGTGGTTAGTAATTTTCTTCCAAATTCAAGCTTAATTTAGTAAAAATAGTGTAGGGTCCATGAGGTAAATGTTCATTGAGGTTTAACTTGAAAGTGTTGATCACTCTACCCTTTTTCATGAATATTAGGATCGATTGCAGTTCATTTCCAAGAAACTCGAGTTCTTCCAAGCATTCAAGCATTAGAAAAATCCAAACCCTTGTAATCTTCAATCAAATTAATTATTTTCTAAGGTTTTCAAACAACAAATCACTGCCCATTCATTAGGGTTTCTAATGTTATAAACTTAAGAGGAAAATTGTTTTAAGTTTTGACAAATCACACTTAGGGTTTCTTAGAAAATTCAAATTTGAAAATGAACGTTCAAAACACCCTCAAATTTTGCTACTATTTATAAAAGATTCAAAAAATTCATCATTTTGGGGAAATTTACCCCTTGTGGAATGAATCCAAAACCATTCAAAATCCTTGATCCTTTCAAATCCCCAAGTTGCTTAAAATCTCGAGTTTTTCTAAAGGTAGTTAAAATAACTCTTTTCTGGAGATTTCTTTATCTTCGAGATTCCTTAAACTTTTCAACAAATCTATTATGTAGAGGAGGGGGACCGACTGTTCAAGACCCCAGGTCACAGGAGGGTCTAGAACAATCATCTTCCCAAGGATTGTTTAAGGGTAGACTTGATGTTTCAGGAGGGTGAAAAGGAAGGGAAATCGACCTACCACTATGCTTTTGTCAACTCGATAGGTTTAGGGAATCAAGTGAGAAAATTCTCGAGTTTGGATTGTAGACTAGGCAACTCTCTACCAAAGGAATCTGGTGTAGAAAATGAATGATAGCATGACATGCTGGTGTCTGTACGGACAAAAATCACAAAGAAAAGTTGAAAATTAACAAGGAATTCACTAACTACATGATAAATGTAGTTTTATATAATGACAAAAAACATAAAAGAGCTAAAATACTGAAATGAAAAGAATAACACTTTAGCTTAAAAGATAGAAGTTGACAAGAGAAAAGGTAATAGAAAATCAAACTCACAATTGGTCTAGCCTCCTAAAAGCTCCACATGATCAAGATTACCTACACACAACAAAACAAGGAAAAATGTTGGGGCTATTTCAGGGATTGCCACATTCAAACCCCTATTTCGGTGTTCCCACCTCCATGGACAACTAGAATAGCCATGATAGAGAAAGTATGATAAATAAAGGATGGAAAGGAAGCAATGCCATGAAATGATAACAATAATATGCTACATAAATCAAATAAAGATGCTAAGTAACATGGATATCACCTCCCCAGCAAGATGCCCTTGAGCACGTGAAGGGAGATGTGAGCTTGCAAGCTTGTGAGTTCCAGTGTTGTTGTCACAACAATGAGAGTGAAAACCAGCAAAGTGTCATCTTGGAGCTTCAATAATGGTGGAAGAGCTGTGAAAATGAAGTGTGTAGAGACTTTCCAAGAGTGAATGAGAATTCAAAAGATTGAAGGGATTGAGAAGAGGATGTTTTTAGGATGAATAGAAGCCCAAAAGAGCTGTTCAAGGTCGGTCAAGGGCACAGGGGTGTTACGCTTCATCACCAATAGAGAAGTGTAATGCCTCTGCATATTCTAAAGACGAGAATCTTGTCAGGATGGTAGTGTGCTGCACAAACATCTGTGCACCGCACTAGCGTCCCTAACAAAAATCCCCCCAATAATATTATAGATAGCCACTAAGTGGGTGGAAAGTGAATGGATGAGGTGGAAAGACATCGTTGGCTTTTATTTTTCTAAGGTAAGGGGTGTAAATGGGGAATTTTCAAGGGGTGAAAATTCACTCCATTACATTTTTCCCCCACTTTAAGAATATGTGCTACTAGATACGAGTAAAAGTAGATTGAAAGAGTTCAAAGAAAGCATTCTTAAACTGTTGAGGAAGTAGACCACAATCTGACCCACCCAAAAGTATAGGAAGAGGAGATGCCTCCACAAGTCCTCAGACCTGAGGAGAGTTGAACAAACATGCATTGTAGATCCACAGACCTATGGAAGGTGAACAAAGAGGCTTTGTATATGCTCGATCTCACAGAGTTGAAGAAAGAAATCTTGCAGGATGTAAGCACTTCACAAGTCCTTGAACATGCAAAGGAGGTGCCCCCAAGTGCTCGGTCTTGAAGGAATCCAAATATGAAAGGATTCATAGATTTTGATGGGGCCTTACATGTACTCAATCCTGCAAGGTCGATTGAAAAGAAACTTTACAAGTGCACTTGCAAAGCAACATGTTAAATTGCAGATAAAACATGTTGGATAACAAAAAGCCACATAAGCAAATAGGAAGATAGTCAAAAATTGAAGGATAAGCTTTCAAAGGCATCTCTTGGAAACCCTTCAAAAGAAAAGGGGTCCTCTCAAGGGACGCTCTGTTTGAAAGTGATAACATTTTTGAAAAGAAACACAATTTTTTGCTAATAATTTTGACATCAAGGAATCCTTCTGAAAGATTCATTTCATCAAGGAATTTGAAAGAAAGAATGCTCCCTCGTAAGGGAAAGTCTAGATTCTATCTTACGAATCTATGATGAAAGAAAAATTAATTTAGGGATCCATGTTGAAGAATGCAATTTTTGAAAAATAGAAGATTTTGAGCAAGGGATTCGTTGGCCACCGAATACACCTTCTAAAAGTCGATGTAGTATGATAGACCCCTTAGGATTGTGCATGCTAAACACAAAGGCACATGACATCCTAAGGAGAGAAAAGAAAGAATGAAAGTGATGTTGTGGCCTGTGAAACATGACAAGATGTAACTGTGGTAATGTTTTCGCACACACGAGAGAAAACACATGAGCACCACAACATCACAAAGAAAGAAAAGAAGGAAGAAAGATAAAAAGAAAGGACAAACAAGGATGTAGTGAACAAGAAATAGGGGGATTTGATATTTTAGGATCAAAGATGCTCATAAATATAGATAGATATAATATAATAGTATATAAATGAATTGTCATGAACCCTCTACTATATCGTGCCATGTGAAGAAAGGCATGTAAAAACAAAATGAAAATAAAAAATTGGGTCAACATGGAAGGGAGGCCTAAATTCCCCCAACAATTTGCATCATCCCCAATTATCAAAAATCAAAGCACAAAAAATAGAAGAATGATGTGAAAAATAGAAGATTTTTTATGACACAAAAACACTCCTATATCCAAGCACCTACAAGGGTGACAAAGGTCCTCTAGGAACACATAAAACAAGCATGATGGAAACACAACACACACACAATCTAATCTATAGATAAAGAAGAGGCACCCCCTAGTCCTCATCAACCAAGAGGTCATCATTCTCCCAATCTAGATCATTGTAAGAGGAGGGTAGATAATCCTGCAAGGGCGGGCTAGCAAGGGGGGTACCCTTTGAATCACCTGCAACAAGAGCCAAGGAAGAGGGACCCTAAGGTCTTCTTCACTCAGTTCCTATGAGGTAAATGCCAATGATCTCACAAAAATTGTCGATAGAGCTAGGACACTTCTACAGAGTTGAACATGCACTTTATAGGAGTGCCATGTGTTAACTCAGCAGGTGATGGAGGAGGCACCCAAGATCCATTGCTAGCCTCATCGAAAGACTCTGGAGTAGTGAAAAACCCTAGGGATGCCAAGGCTACCTCCATTACTAGGACAATGCAAGCTAATGTAGAACCAACCATTGAAGAAGGTGAACCCTTCTTTTGACCCCCATTGCTAGCAGGGTCATCCTCCATCTTTCGCTTCATTGGAGGAGGCGAGATCCCCATAGATGAAGAAAAAGGCAAGGAGGAAGAGGAGAAAACCATGGCAGACACCATAGAGGTGTTCGACATGTCCACGAGTTTTGAAAAAGGTGGGATGTCCAAAAGTGACATCATAAGAGGAGGCTTAGCTGAAGGAGTAATGAATACTTGCACCCTTTTAGGGCGAGGATCGTTCACATTTGTAGGGGGAGCCAAAAGAAAGATTGAGGTGGAGGGAACTAAAGCAAAAAGGGTGGAAGAGGAGGACACAATAGAAGATGTCAAAGCAGGAGCTGTTGGCTCCCCTTCCTTCTTCTACAATGTGGATTGCTCAGTGACTAAAGCCTTCCTCTGATGCTTATGCTCATGCGTAAGGGAATTTCTATAACTTCAGAACCTAGAGGTTGTAACCTAAGAAGGGATGGAAGACTCTTGTTCAGCCATCAAAGTATCCATCACAACCATTTTTAGTGGAGGGATTGACTCCTAGATGGGAATAGGAGGAAAAGATGTAGAATCAGATGTAACAACAGAGGGGGGAGTAGAATCAAGTGCCTCAGTGGTGGGCCTCTTCCCATTCGCTACCTTAGGGGTAGGGAAGTAGGAGGCCGTGGAGGCTAAGATGTAGAAGATGGTCCACGATGGCCCTTCACCTTAGCACACAAGATGGGTCGAGGCACCGTGGGTAAGACAAGAAGGTTGCATACCTAAAACTTGGCCATCTGCCAAGCGAGCACCATTAGACTCCCCAAGAGATGCATAGGGGTAGAATTTGTTGGCACCACAACAAGGTGGGAGGAAGTGACAGGTGGAACTACAGAGGAAGAAGAAGAAGGGCCCCGAGCACGAGAAATTTTCCCCTTACCTCTTTGAGAGGAAGAGGTATCTTGCTACTACACTACAAGGTGATTCAACTGCACCTTACCCCTGGGCTTATACTTAATGTAATTTCAATAAATTAGGTTTTTTCTTGGAGGAAGCATACCAAATAGGATGGGGAAGAAATGATCCAATGGATAATCCCCATGGGATACCAATGGTTGATACCTAGTATCATGCACAACATTCATGAAACCTTTGTGAGAGAAATTCAGACATTTATGAATAACAAAAGTGACTCCATTCATGGAAGCTCACCAAGGGATGCCTAAATTCACCCTAAATAGGTTAGATTCCAAAATGATGTCAAAAGTATTATCCACAACCCTAGGTTCTACTAGGATGGAAAGAGTTGTAGAGCCATATAGAGTGAGAGAGAGGCCATCATGAGTACATATAGTGGTTTTCATCTTCTCATATTCCTCCCTCTATAAATAATTTAGCAAAAGAGTCTTATCTATACTAGCATTCACTCAACTTGTGGGGTCCACAAGGACTCCTATCATAATGTTTCCATTGATGCAACCAATAATATATAGAGGAGAAGATTTTTTATTCATGGGTAGATCCTGCAAAGTGAAAGTTACATTTGGTGAGCTAGTCACAGGTCAAGGGGGAAGACTAGGAGTAAACGAGACCACATTTACATATGCCGAAGAGACTTTATTAGTAGGACCAAGAATGGAAGGCTCAACAATCAAATTAGCAGAATGCGAAAAAAATGGATTCGTGTAGATCTACAATTCACTATTCGCCTTAACCACATACTTGTTTTCATTCTTCTTTTTACCATCAAGGTGGATGGTACTATGATCGATGCGATTTTGTATCTCATGATGTAGGTGCATACAATGTTCATTGTCAAGCCCATGGAAATTATGGTATTGGAAGAATGTTTTTCCATCATACCAGTTGGGGTAAAGCTCTCTGAGAGGTCGAGGATCTTCCAATGTTATAATCTTATCCTTCAACAACTCTTGCAAAATAGAAGAACAAGATTTAGATAATTTTGTGAATTTTCTGTTGTGCTTGAGGCCTCTGTCATTAGATGCAGTGACTACATTCACAACAGATTTTCCTTTTCCTAAAATTGACACTATAGATCTTCCTTCAGGATGGGAGCATGAGGAAGATCCCCCAAACTGAACAGTTGTCCACTAATACTCCCGCAACGCTGTGCACAAATGTGCAAAAGAAGGATATTTCATTAAGGAAAATTTCTCCTACCAAGGTCGCTGTAGGTTTCCTATGAACACCTTCTATACATATAAGTTAGGTTTTGGGTAAGAGATTTGCGAAAAGAGTGATTGTTATTGAGCAATGAAATCAATAATCTTCTCATGCTCTCCTTGCTTACATCGGACAAGATTCGAGAAGGTCATCTTTGGCCTAATGTTAACCTGGAACTGCCAGAAAAACATTTACAATTTGGTCAAACAAAAATATAAAATTGTTAGGCAAAGAACAATATCATTCTAGTGTTGTGCCTTTGAGGAATCGAGGAAACAATATGGCCATCAAAGCATTGTGGTGAGAGAAGTTTGTACACATCGCATTGAAATCTAACACGTGTGTTTGAGTGTCTCCTTTACCACCATACTTCTCAAACTTAGGAATTTCCATCCCTTGAGGGAAGGGAGTGTCCAAGATCATCACTGACAAAGGACTAGGTTAGAAGAAAGGTTGAAAGATAGGCTAGGCAGAGGCTTGGGATAGGCTCACCAACTAGTTTTATATTTGACCCATATTTTATAGCAAGGCATTCAAAATAGGGTTAGGTGAAGACATAAGAATAGTGAAGCCGCCACTAGAGCCACCACTAGGGCCACTATCGTGACCACCACAAGATCCACCATTGGAGCCACTGCCAGGGCTACCACTGTAGCCATTGTTGAATCCACCATTGTAGCCTCCACTAGAGCCATTGTCATGACCACCACCAGAACCACCACTGTGACCATCACCAAACCCACCATGGGAGCCACCAAACATACCAGGACCACCATCCCCCATTCCATTGTAAATATCACTACCAAGGATAGAGCTTCCCCCACGAGGGAGAACATTGAATACAAAGGGTATTTTGCTTGCTTTAACAATTGGAGGCAGATTAGGAATGGAGATGGAAGGGTCCATTTCAGCCATATATACCAATGTCATGGGTATTGAGACACTAATCTATCTTTCATAAGTGTTGTGCTCATGACCTCAGGTAATACTTGATCTAGGGTTATAAGAGGGGATGTATGCTTCCACTAAATCGGTAAGGCCATGGAGAAACTCTATACCTATCCGATCCTTTTTTAGCATATGTTTGATCTCATTAAAAATGCTAATGGGCCTAACCATGCTTTGATCTCTCCCTAAGTGATTTACAAGATATAAAATCCTCCTATCTAGAGCCATGAGGTGCTATGCAAGAATAGGGATGACTTCGTTCTCATCTAGAGGCATAGTTGAAAGGGAGACATGAGAAGTAGGGGCACAAGTGGTTTCATCAAAGAAACTCATCTCTGTGGTCGATACCATCTCCTAGGAGGCAAGAGCCGAAGTGACCCTTGTAAATTCCATCTCTACATTCTGCACGGTCCTTCTAAGTACATGCCCAAAGGTAGTGGACTAGGTTGTGAAGCTCATAAATCATCATACTACACAAGCCTACACTTTACATGGATATGAGAGAAAGAGTCTCAATAGAAAGAAATGGATATTACAAATTTCATGTTGGGTTCACCAAAATGTAGAGGAGAGGGGATCGACTGTTCAAGACCCCAAGTCATGGGAGGGTCTAGAACAATCAACTTCCATGATCTACCTCACATTAAAGGATTGTTTAATGGTAGAATTGGTGTTTTAGGAGGGTGAAAAGGAAGGGAAATTGACTTGCCACTATCCTTCTGTCAACCCAAGAGGTTTAGGGAATTAGGTGAGCAAATTATTGAGTCTAGATAGTAGCCTAGGCTGCTCTCTGCCAGAGGACTCTAACGTAGAAGACAAATGACAACATGACACGATGGCATCCCGGTCAGGCACTGGTGTCTGTATGGATAGAAAGTATGAAGGACAACCGAGACTTAACAAGGAATTCACTAACTACCTAATAAATGGAGTTTTATATAATGACATAAAACATAAAAGAGCTAAAATACTGAAATGACAAGAATAACACTTTAACTTAAAAGATAGAAGTTGACAAGAGTAAAGGTGGTACAAAATAAAACTCACAGTTGGTCCAGCCTCTCGCAAGCTCCACACGATCAAGGGTACCTACACATAGTAGAATGGGGAAGAATGTTGGGGCTATTTCGGGGTTTGCCGTAGTCAAACCCCCATTTTGGTGTTCCCACCTCCATGGACAACTAGAATAGCCATGAAAGAGAAAATGTGATAAATAAAGTTTGGAAAGAAAGAAATGCCACACAATACTAACAAAAATATGCTATGTAAATCAAATAATGATGCTAAGTAAAATGGATATAACCTACCCAACAAGATGCCCTCGATCATGTGAAGGGAGATGTGAGGTCGTAAGCTTGTGAGTGCCACTGTTGAAACAACAACGAGAGTGAAAACTAGTGGAGTGAAATTTTGGAGCTTCAATAATGGTGGAATAGCTATGAAAATGAAGTGTGTAGAAACTTTCCAAGATTGAATGAGAAACTAGAAGATTGAATGAATGGAGAAGAGGATGTTTTTAGGATGAATAGAAGCCCAAAAGAGTTGTTTGAGGTTGTTCAAGGGAATAGGGGCATTATGCTTCATCGCTAATGGAGAAGTGTAATGCCTTTGCAGATTCCAAAGGCAGGAATCTTGTCAGGATGGCAATGTGCTACATAGATGTCCACATGCCACACTAGCATCCCTGAAAAAAATTCCCCCACCGACACTATAGATAGCCACCAAGTGGGTGGAAAGCAAATTGATGAGGTGGAAAAGCATCGTCAGGTTTGATTTTTCTAAGGTAAGGGGTGTAAATGGGGAATTTATAAGGGGTGCAAATTCACTCCATTATAGGTTAAAATGCAGTTACAATGTTGTTTTTCAAAGATTTATCGATCTCCAAAAATTCCAACACTTTTCATTAAAACAAGTTAAACTTCCTACCTTCAAAGATTCCTTCATCCTTCAAAATCCTCATAGTTTGCATAAATAACTCTTTTTCAAAGATTTCATCTCTGAGAATCCTTGAACTACGTATAAATGATTCATTTTCAAAATTTCCTCCTTCATTGGAAATCCCCACATAACACTTGAAGACACCATCTTTGAAAATTTCCTATCCACACAGGATCTTTGAAATCCACCCTTTGAAATCACATTTTCAAGAAAATCCAAGATCCTTTTAAAACACTGAAATTCCATGATAGGGCTAAAATCCCAAAAATCCAAGATCTTTTGAAAAGCTTCAAATCCAACTATGCAGAAAAAAGGAGTAAGAGTTGGTAAATCCCATTTTTTTGAAAAATCCAAGACCTATTCATAAACCTAAAATTTCACAATAGTGCTAAGAATTATAAATTTTGTAGCAATGGTAAATCCTAGAAAGAGCCAAATCCCCAAAATTCCTTGAAAGTGTTAAATCTTTGAAAATCTATGATAGGGTTAAAATTTTGAAAAGGTCAATATAAGCTTAATTTTGATGCTTTAAGTATTGGATTTTTAGCATGTGAATTAATGATGATGATATTTATCAGGAGTGTGAAGATTTAAGTTGCATTTCTCGAGTTTGAGGTGAATTGGATATGTTTAGGTATCTAAGGGAATTTTTTTCATCCTTTCCATACTTTCACTCCAAGTGATTTAGGCTATGTTTGACTAATAGATGCAAGTTGAGAAGAGTGAGAAGGTAGAGAATCTCTCAAGGACAACTTATGACAAAGTTTGATTTCAAGGGTGTGCTTCCTAAAACAAAGATAGTGTCATATTGGGCCAATGTTAGGGACACCAACTTGGGTAACATCAACCTGGAGGAATTCAAAGAAAGAATGTATGGTAAGAATCCTTCAGATTTGGATAAGAGAATGGTTAAGAATGGGATAGCTCAAGCTACAAGTTTCCCTCCTCAGTGTAGTGCCTTGATCTGATAGTTGAATGTATGAAGCACTACAAATGGGACCAAAGAAGAATCATAGGTACAGATAGGAGGATACTTGAAAATTTCATAGAGATGGATATAGCCAAGGCCTTTAACATCCCAACTCATTGAAAGATGACAATTGTGTCCAAAGAAACAACCAAAGGAATCTACACCCAAGAGCTTGAAAGGTGCTCAGAGACAATCAACTCACATTGGCTGGAAAAACCCAAGCCACATTTCTCAAAAATATTGAAGACCCTCTAAAGGAGTGATTTCAAAGATGAATATGGAGATTTAGTCAGCCTATTATGCAGAATAATGGGTCTCCAAAAGGTAGCTTAATTTGAAGAATGAATGTTATTCTACAGTGAAGAGATATCTACTGGAGATAAGAATATCCATTGGGAAAAAATGCTTAGTGACAATATAGATTCCTAGTTTAAGAACTTGGAGAAAAGTAGGTCTTTCATAATGACCTCTTATTTGGTGTACATACTTGCAAGAAATTTTAGATATAGAGGATTGACATGTCTTGGGGATGTGGGAATTGGACTTGTACAATACAAATTTTATGACTACTATCCCAAATTGTACCTACAAGGTACCACCCACTACAAAAGGATAAATGATTGCATTCCTATATTGAAAATATTTTGTAAGTGATTCAAAATGCTAAGATATCACATGAAGCCATGGATTTAATAAAAAAATATGAATCATGGTATATATACAGTTTCCCAAGTTTTCCTACATCAAAATACAAGGTTGCCCTAATAGACCATATAGGCTGTTGAGGTATCCCACAAACAAGATTGTAATTTTGGAAGTCATAAGGAAACTAAGCATTAATAAATTTTTGAAAGATAAACATAAGGTAGGTGTAAGATTTCCCATTATGTTTGGTGGAACAAGAGTTTTTCTATAAACATTGGAAGCTGAAAATTAGAGGTTGAGCTACAATTCTTTAACTTGAAAACTCACACAGATGAAATTTTGACCCATATGGTGTATCCAAGCAATCAACGGGTAGGTGGTATAGGCACAAGCCTCACATTGATGACTATTGGGTCCATTTCCAAGATGAATTGGAGGTCAAAAAGATAAGGCACTCAAGAATGACAGTTGACATGGTCAAGCTTTATAGGCCATTCCTTGTACCTGATTAGGTGGTGGTTAATGGTGATTGTATACTAATACCATGATTATGATTTGGTGAAGGATATACCCATTCTGACTCTTAATTGGGATGAAGAAATTATAGAATTAGATGAATTAAAGGAGCCAATTTTGAAATATACAAGGAAATGGGTGGAATACATGACTTCCAATTTGAATGAAGAAGGGGTGGCACTAACATATGATTTTATGGGTGACCTAGAGTCACACTCTTCAAATGATGAGGAGAAATAAATTGAAGAGGGTAAAAATCATGATATAGATGAGGAAGACACTGAATAAAAACCTTTGGAAGTGAAGAAGATGAAAGGAAAGAAGAAGAAAGATACTCCAGAGAGGAAGCCAACAAAGAAAAGAAGAAGAATCCCTAGGGCTACAACAAAGGAGCCTCCTGTAAAGAGTCAAAACAAAAGGTAAGGGAAATAAATCTTCTTATTCCACCATAGACACATATCCTCCTATTCCTCCTCCTTCCATAGTAGAGAAACCTCTCCCATTAGTTGCTACTCAACAAGAGGCTATACCTTCCTTTGTGCCAAATAAAAATATACTAGTTGCATCATCAAATCCTATTGCCACTACTACTTTACAAAGTAAGGATGTACAAAGGGAAGAGGTGATTTCAATAGATAGTTTAGGGGAGAAGTCTCAAGTAGTATATTAGAGGAAATACTCTTCTCAGGGTAGCATTCCATTTCCCAAATTAGATAACATTGATAAAATATTAAGAGAAATGGAGTGGAAAAATAAAGAGTCAACTGTCTTGGAGGAAATGACTACTCCATTTTTTGAAGAATAAAACATTCAAGTGGAGGTACAACAAGAAGAATAGTAGTATGAGGAGAAAAATACAGAGCCCCCACTAGTAGAAGTGAATGATGAGCAATAAAAGGATGAACTTAAGAAGAATAATGCTAAGCAAGTGCAACAAGATCAAAATGATGTCCATCAATAGGAGCAGAGTAAGGGTCAAGAGGACAAAGGGTTGCAAGAAATATAGGAGCAAGGGTATAATCCAAACATTGAACAATCAACAACATGTGATTGAGTAAGAGAGAAATTATATGCAAGTCTGATAATAGAAACAACTGCTCCAAATCTTGAAGACCTTTTATCTAGGATCAATAAGGCCAAAGAAAAGAAGAGGGAAAAAATTTATTCAAATATCACTAAGGATGATTCAAATAATAGGGTTGTGCACATTTCCACTCCCTTGGTTGAAAAGGAAAAAGGAGACATTGATCTTGAGGAATGCAATGTTTCTTCAATAAATTTGGGGCCAACCACGAAAAAACAAGAGGTCCAAGAGCTCAACGAATCTATTGAGACCATATTACAGAGATTGGAAAAGGAAGTGAAGGAAACTGCATAATTAAGGGCACAAGTAGAGGAGTTACAAAGTTATATCAAACACCTAGTCAGTCATGTGCCACAAGCTAAAGGCACATTCACTCCTCTAGAGGTGTTATCAAAAGAATCAATTCATGAACTAGAGAAAATGAAATCAGTTGCCAGGGTGACCAACAAATGGATTCATAGTGTTTTTGATAGAGGTAATCAAAATTTTGAGGAATTAATGTAGGCATACACCACCATCCAGGGTTGCCTTCAAAAGGTGTAGAAAATGGTTACAAATTGTAATATTTCTGGTGATAAAATGTTACTTAGGTTGAGCATGTTAATTGATGTCCCACAACAAATTTTGATTGGGGAGAAAATAATGGAAAAATTAAGGTTAATGAACCAGAATATTGGTTTCATTTATTAATTTTTAAAAGGGAAATATTGGATAAATCCACAAGTGATTGCACAAGAATTGAAAAGTATTGGAATGGAATTTTTTGATTGTTTTTTTTTCTTTACTGAAAGCACTAATAGGAAATAAAATTCCAAAGGTAATATGGATATTAATGCTTTGAAGAAATTATGGAAGGACAACTTTTCCCACTCATCAGATTTCTCATTCATTGAAGATCATCTAGAAGATGCATCTATGTTTTTAAACATAATGCATAGATTCAGAGAATCACAATATGATTAAACTAAATTGATAAAGGGTTTTGATGGTGAGTTGGTCACCTTGGTGCATAGGATAAAAATGATTCCCAAACCTCCCAATGGTGAACTTAATGAGATCCTTTCCAAATTTCTAGAATATGATAGAAAAGAAAAGGAGGTTGGATGAGTTGTAGTGGATGAGGGTCTTTTTTGAAATTAGTGCCAAATCTTCCTTTTGATGTAAAACTACCACGCCTAGCCTAGTTGACCTAGATTATTGTGCCAAAGGATGATTATTTAAAATTTTGTATTAAATGCAATATGGGCCACCCTAATATAAACTTCCATAAGCTAAAGGTTTTAGAGCCACATTTCAATTTTTAGTGCCCTTAAGAATAGTGCTATCAAAGACTTCTTCCAACATTCAAAACTGTATTCATTTCCTTTGCCAATGTTTCAACTTAATGCCTTTTATCATGCATAGCCTTTGTCTTGGTCTTTTCTTTTATTTCATGCGTAGATTTTACACTTAGAGTTACATTAACATAAGGCAGTGCTATATGCACATAAGCTTATTTAAATTGTTTTATTAATATTAATTTTAGCGCTATTCAATGCACTTTGAATATATTTCAAATACTTATCGTTTCATATATTATATATAATATATATGTATATATATAACTTAATATATATACATATATATACATATATATACATATATACTTATTTATTCAAGATTATCAAATGCATTAATTTCCAATTAACAAATATATACACATATATTAAAATAATAGTCATATATATAACAAATATATAAATATATTAATATATATGTATATATTATTTCGTACATATATATTAATATATATTATATATACATAATATTATTTTAATATCTTTATATAACACTTATACTCTCATTTCTATTGATTGACATATATACATGAAGTGTATATATACATATATATGTATGTCACCTCTGTCAAATTGATATTCCCATGCATATGGGTAATTTGTCCATGAGCATGTGTAGATACGTCTACCTATGTATACTCATGTATGTATTTACTCATATGTATGAGTTTATCATAGACATGTACATATATACATATATACATTTTATGTATATCTCATCGATATAAATATAAACACAAAAGGAAGGAATTTCACTCGACATCAAGACTTAATCACATTCCTCAATCCAAACGTTCATAAAACAAGATCGTAAACCAATATAAACATTCACAACCAAATCGAAGATCACTTACTATTTACCCAAACTGACTTAACTCAACTTAGACCAACTAGGGTGTGAGTGTATGTATGTTTAGTTAGGCTCATTAAGGGTTACCAAACCAAGTCTTCTCCTAAGTGATACTTCCCCTTTGTTTCGAAGGTTTGAACCTATTCCCGCATTCAACTTAGTACATCATAAAAGTAGTTAGCTAATAACAATACATTCATATGCATCACATATTTTTCATATACAAAATCATTATAAAACATTAAATTGAATTCAAACATTCATTCATCATATTTCCACCAAGATTCATATACAAAACACATTTATATATTAAAGCATTTTTACCAAACAAGGTAATAGTAAATAGGTATTAACACATGGGGTGTAGTTTCTTCCTCTTTCCTAGAATCCTCCTTCTTTTCTTCATTTTAACATTTTCTTCTTCCTATCCGCTTTCCATCTCTGTCACTTCATCATCAATTTCTATTTCCATCTCACTCATTTCAATTTTATTATCTTTTTCCTCCTCACTATTATTTTCCTTTTCAGTTTCATGGATCTCCTTCTCATCATAAATTTCAATAGCTTCATCCTTAGAACCTTGACTCACAATGGGGCCAAAATTACTCATTTTGGAAGTATTAGGGTTTGAAGGGATTTTCTTTTTTTAAGGGATAGTATTTAATAACTTTTTGTTAGAGGAAGGGGTTGAAGAAGCAACATTTTTTAGAAGACCTTTTCTAGAATTAGGCTTCCTTCTCGAAGAGGGTTATTTAGAGGAAAATGGGGATTATTTCCAAACAACTTAATCTACAAAGGTTCAACATAATAAGTAGGGCCCAACTGTGGGGTTTTGGAAAACACATGCTTGTAAGGGGTTATAATTAATTCCTAGTACAGAGGAGGAGGAGCCCCTTTAGCAATACAAAGGTGAGGGGAGGACAATAGGAAGAAAGGGATATTAATTTTTTCTTTGTGTTGGATGTGGTTCAAAAAGGGGAAGTGATACCCATGAATTCTTTTAAATATCTCTTCTAAAGTAAAATAGCACATGGCATGAAGGCTTATTAGACTAAATGACATTGGCAACTTCTCTCTTTTATATCCATTCTGGAATCTTTGCGACTTCTCTCCTTTTTCGAAGATGTCAATAAACCTTTGGTAGTTTCCATTGCTAAATTTTTCCACCTTATTTCCTTTGCATTCAAGGTTTGTCACCTCCTTAATAAGTTTAGGAGTCACCTCAAAATTTATGTTGCTAATTGAGACCTATACCTCCTTCCAAGAGTTGCAAAATTTTGAAGTTAACTCATCATTAAATCCCCACATTATTAGGAAGAAGGGTGTTATACCTACTTCCTCAAAGATTTTCCATAGTTTGAAATTTTGCTTTAATGTGATGCATGATAGGTGCTTTGAACACTTCCTTGGGCCTCCCATGATTATTCCTAAAACCTTTCACTGGCCCTAGATAAAAGCTAGAAACCTTGTTGTCTTACCACTTTGGAGGACATTAGTAGAAATATGACTATGAAGACAACCTTTTTTGAGGTAGCAACAACTAAATAAAGAAAAATCACAAGTTGTGAAGTGAATCGAGCTAATAATGCAATTCATATGGTTATTGAACCACATCTCATGATTGAATTTTCCCAATGTATGGTGATTTAATTGAAGCTTATTCCAATTAAGTTTCCTCAAAGGAATAGACGTAGAGCTCAAGTTGAGAATAAATTTTCCATTCCTTCACATGATTACATATCTCGTCAACATATCTTTAGGATTTGAATAAATATTTAACCCCTCTTTTGCGTCCTTATGAAGAAGTATTAGTACTTTCTTTTTATTACTTAATATATTGACATTATAAATCATTATGTAATAACCATTACCTTTCCTTTTTTGCATAATAATGCAACCCTCCTTCTCTATAGTAAGCTTCCAACATTTCCCTTTTTTAATAATCAGAGGATTAATAATAATTATAACTGATACACATTTATAATAGAAATCATTCTTATGACACCCTAAATACTCATCCATAGTACGATTAACATAACCAGTCCCTTTTCATATCTTTATTCCAATGTCTTGAAAAATGGATAACTGAATTATTTTGAATCGGTAATAGTTCTTAATGGTATGAGTGAGGGACCAAAATTTTCTATTCTCACCATTCTCTTAGACATCTTACAATTAACACATAACATCATAATTTTTAAATATTATATTCTGATTGTAATTCCATCTCACCCAACGGGGGTAATAAATCCCCTCGTTAGAAGCAATATCAACTACCTTGTTACCCTCTATGTATGAGTCAAATTTTAATTTGAAGGAAGCTCCCCATTGATCTTTTGAATCATCCATCAAATCTCTTATTTCCCAAGGAACAAAAAAATCTCCCTTAAGAATGTCTATAAACAATTTGGAATCTCCTTCTATAATGACTTGATTATAAACCAACTCTCTAATTTTCTTCAAACCCCACCAAACAACAGTTGCTTCTACCACATTGCTAGTACATATACCTAAATTCTTAGCATGGCCTTTAATTAAAATACCTATGTGGTATCTTATAACCATACTTGGGTTCCCTTTCGAGTAGCCATTAAAATTGAGATTTATTCATCCCTTGTCAAGAGGTAGTCATTTGGTTAACTTTCTACTTATGAGTTTTTCCCAATTTACCTTGGTTATGTCTTTCTTTATTCCCCAATTATGTTTGATCCTAATGTCTCCATAAGAACACATCCTTTTAGAGAAGCCATAATCTACAAAATTTATGTTTTTTTGGATTTATTATTTTATGTTCAAGAAGACATCCTTACTACTTGCTTCTCTTCTAATCTCTAAAGATTCTATTATTCCTTTTTTTTCATCCATGCAATGAATGGGGGGTTTGCTTCTGTAGATCTTCAATTATAGGATGGCTCAAAGGAAAAATCTTCTAATTTTCCACAAATACGTTGAGAGAATTAGGAAAAACTCATTCAACTAACAATATTTTGAGAAAATTAGTCCACACCTCTTTGGAAAAGGAGCAACAAAAGAACATGTTTTCTATATTTTCACCATCCTCATAGCAAAGGGATAATCTATTTATAAACTAAAACCCTCTTCTATTAAGGTTGTCAATAGTGAGGATACTGCCATGAACAACCTCGCCCACCAAAAGTTGTTTATTTTAGGGATTAGTTTAGCATTCCAGACCAAATTCTAGTCAAAATTAATAAAAGGGAGCATATGTTGCTCTATCATAGAATAATAAGTTTTGAATGAGAAACCCCCAGAAGGGAGTCTACTCCATATCCATTCATCCTCCCTATTATATGAGAATAAAAGACAATCACCAATTTGATGACTTAAGAAATGAGAAATAACAACCCACTCTTGATGTCTTCCTCCCCATAAATTTCTTCCTCGTGTAAGTTGTTCCTCGAAATTCTTCTATTTTGGACTATCTCCTCCCCAATCCACATAATCATGCAGGTATTTCTCATTGACTCTTATTAGCTTCTCCTAAACATCGTTTAGTTGATTAACGGAAGACAAAATAGGGACATTGTTCTATAAGTCATCCTAGAATATATTCTTCCTTCCATTATCCACTCTTCTTTTAATTCCTTGTTTAAGGATAATCTTGGTTTTCAATAAGTTGTTCCAAATGATAGAACCATTTAGCAATTTTGAGGAGAATAAAAAGCATCCAAGACCATAATTTCCTAGATATTTTGGTTTTACAATATCCACCCAATCTTTGTTGCTATCTATGAAATTCCATCATATTTTAGAGAGGAGAGTTTTATTAAATAATTTTAACCTTCTTATACCAAGGTCCCCACATTTTGTAAGTGAGCAATCTTTTTCCCAGCTGAAAAGAGCTATCCTAGAATTCTCTTCCATACTAGTCCAAATAAATTTCCTTTGAATATGTTCAATTTATTAGAAATGAAAGTTGGAATCTTAAATAAGGAGAGATAGTAGACAGGGATATTTTGAAGAGAAGATTTTAAAAGTTGAAGCTTACCAGCTTGGCTTAGAAGCTTGCCTTGTTAGATGGACAGGACAACTAAGAGGGGGGGTGAATCAATTGTATACTTAAAACATTCAAACCCTCCAATATCTTTTCAAACCCTTATCATGCATTAGTAAAATGTAAACATATGAAACAGTGATGCAAACACATCCAAACACATAAGAATAGTAGATTTATGTGGAAAACCTAAGAAGGGAAAAACCATGGTGAGGATTAGCTCACATATATATGAATTGCAACACTAAATACAATTAGGCTCATTGTCAAGGGCTCACTACCTAGAAAAAGAAGAAAGGCTCACTGTCAAGTGGCTCACTACTAAGAAGAAAGAAGATAGAAGAAGAAGATTGTTACAAAGAGATTCACTATTGTGACCGACAGATTAGCATGTGCCGATTACACTTGATCCATGAAGAATTGAAGCATAATGAAGCTACTAACGTCAATCTCAATAGGATCAATCAAATGTAAATTAAACCAAGCATTCATGAAAACCAGGCATACTAAACTACGAAAGCTTAAAAATGCCTACTCTAATCCTTTGAAACCTATCCCATTGTGGAAGTGGTGTCGTGTTGATGTAGAATGGAGACCCTTTCCCAATCCCATGGATAAATGAGCTTGTTCCAGTCAGTTTTATTGAAGAAAACTAATGGAACCACTATGAGATGTGTATGAAAACATGATTTTAATCTAAATAAGCATGACATAAGCTAACTTAACATGATTTTATGATAAAATGATGAAGATATGCAAATGCTAAGCTAATCTAGATGGAATCTAAACTAAAACATTTAAACCCTAATTCATAAACAAGCTAAATGGATGCATTATGTGGTCATGGAAGCCATTAATGGAAGCTTAAAGCTAATTAATGCAATTAAAATAAATTAAAAATAAATTCTAAATGTGTGCTAAATATGAGTGTGAGTGTGAGTGATTTTAACAACATAAATCTGATGTTAAAATATGGATCCATTTGTCTCCAAATAGTGACCTATTTATAGGAGAGCAAATGAGAAATGGAGGGTTGAGATAAAAAAAGCTAATCAACGGTCAAGGATGGAAGAAGGATGAAACATGGATCATGGATTATCATCGACAGAGGAGAATGAAAGATGAGATTTAATCATGGGTTAACACTCCTTCAAACAAGCACACTTTTGACCTATACAAGAGGTCACAAATTAACTTGCACAAGAGGTCACAAGCTAACTTGCACATGAAGTCTTGTAAGAATATTCCCTTTTTCAAATGAGTGAGGAGAGAGAATATTCTTTGGAATATTCTCATGGGTGAGGAAAAAGGATAATTTAGTTAATTAAAACTAAATTAACTTGTGTGAAAGGGGGAGGAATATTCCCTTGCAAATGGGGGGAATTAGATTAAGATAATTGATAATTAATCAATGTTAATTATGCAATAAGGGAATTTAGATGATATTCATTAAATAAAATGATTTAATGAATGGGGGAAAGGTGGAATGACATTTAATTAAATAACTTAGGGTTATTTAATTAAATAAGAAGATTTAGCGATTTAAATTAAATAGTTTGATTTATTTAATTTAATGAGACGAAATGTTAACATGAAAGGAGAGGAATTAACCTGATTAAATTAATTAGGTTAATAGATGTAAATGATATAATTAATTAAATAGCTAGGCTAATTTACTTAATTAAGCAAAAAAGAGGATGGTTTTCAAGACAAAATAATGTTAGTATACTTGATTCGAGCGTATGATATCATTCATGACATTTTTCAGTGTCGACATTTTACCCCTCTTTGAAGTGAGGTGCTCGCTACTTTGGTTGAAAGACTGATGCTCTTCAGATTAAAAATTGCTGCTTAAATAAAAACTAATTTTATTTTTTATTTTTAGATGCCCCACTGTTGCCCCAACGGAAGAAAAAAGCTGGTTCCTTGCCCCTTGAGAAATCGGGCAATTTTTTTGAATTTTGGGTTGATTTCTCAACAAAGGTAAAAGGCTGCCCTAGGGGTCCAGAAAGGCTCTGGGATGCAAAAAAAATGCCAAAAATGTAAAGCATGATGCAAAATAAGCTTCAGTTTGGAAAAATTGGTGAAAATGGTGAAAAACCCTAGCTTCATGGTTAAATTGGGAAAAAATCCCTAATTTGCAAGCATAAATAGGTGAGGAAGGGCCGCTTTCAATTCATTTGTGCATTCACACCTTCAGGATTTCTTACATTTTGAGCTTTGACCCTTTGACAAAATGGCGCAACGAGTGCTCCCACAACACATTTCCAACCAGGTTCATGAGTACTCGAGGCTTCTAGGCACATGATCACTAGTATGTGATTCAAAACTTGATTTGAAATTTAACTTTTAGGAGCATTTAATGAATTTTGAAATTTGAACATTGGTGGTGTTGTTGTATAGTGATTCTATTTTTAGAATTAGTGACGCTATTTTGATTTATAGCGATGCATATGTAAATTGCAATGTAGTTCACAATTTAAAATTAGGGTTTCCAATTTTAAATAGCGACGCATATGTGTATGGCAATGCAACCTGGGATTTGAAATTTAGGGTTGGGTTTTCCAAAGTCAAATAGCGACACATATGTGTTTAGTGATGCATATCACAATTTACAATTTAAATGCTTTGGGTGTCGTTGTTTGTAATTTTTTATTATAGTGACGCTATCATAAATAGAGACGCTAATGTCATTTTGGGGGATAAAAACTCCAAACTTAGCTAGATTTTCTTTGAATTTTGATGTCATGCACTTTGTGGGTGTAGGAGGTTATCCTGCCTTTGATGTCCCACAAGCACCGACCGATTGTTTTATCTAGACTTGGTGATTTGTCTGAGTTGCGACAGGAGCACCTGGGGGAGATTGGCCTGGGGTACATTGCTTACATGTTCATCATCCATACCCTTTTAGCGATGATGACAACGATGTGCGAGCAATGGCACAACAAGACCTCGTCATTCCACTTACCTACTAGTGAGGCAACAATGACATTGGAGGATGTATGGTGGATATTGCATTTTCCAATACATGGTGAGTGCATGATAAATGACGTTGGTGTCAACTATGATACTTTCCATGAGGTTCTTGACCAGGAGGAAATTGTCCTAGTCACTTCCCAGATTGACCTATAGATGTACAAAGGTCGAGTGTCAACTTTCAAATTGATCATTGTGGCAATTGTCTCAGGTTTGGTTGCTCCAGATTGACAGAGTAGAGGATTCAGTCTGGGATGGGGTTTGGCTTGGCACACGATGCTATTTTGGAGGACTCAATATGCATGGGGGTCAGTGATGCTGGCCTCCCTCTACAATGATATGCATGAATTTGTATACTACCATGGCAGGGCTATCAACATAGGGGTCACTCTTCTCCACATTTGGGCCTAGAAGCACATTGTTGTGCTTCAACCCATTGTTCAGATTGTATATGTAGAGCCAGATGATCCTATTTTTTAGAGATACAAGGGTGCCATCACTTTGCAACACACATGGAAGCTCAACATTCCCTATTGGCGTTGAGTGATTGATGATATGATAGTTTTCAAATGGTAGCCATGGACTTAGATGCCAAGTTGGTATGATGATGTACAACAATTTTTCTTTGTTCAATAGACTCAATATATGTAGGGTCGATAACACACGATCATTGAGATATAATTGCTTGATAGGGTTGCTAGATAGTTCAGCGAGAGGTAGGACAAGCCTAATGATGTGTATACTACTATTTTTGCTAGGTCAGCCTAGGAGACTGTAGGGGGACACATGATCCCAACCCATGGGGTTGTAGAGGGATTTTGACAGCTGGTTGCTAGGCCATGTGCCTATGATCAGGGAGAGGAAGATGCACATATGACACTTGCCTATGATGCATGGTTCATACCCCCTCATCGATTTATAGATCTAGTAGGTGTACCTCCATAAGGTAAGCCAAGAGGGAGGGGTGTAGGCAGAGGCAGAGGGAAGCCATATGATGGGTAGGGTAGAGGTCAGGGTAGAGGATAGGATGGCTAGGATGGCCAACATGAATAGGATGGATAGGTCCCACCATTGAACCAACAACCTTTGCAACAACTACTGATATAGAAACAACCACCACAACATCCACCACTGGGGCCAGATCCTTGTGATGCATAGATTCAAAAGTTGTAGGTGGTTACAAATGAGAGGGACCAGGCCAGACAACATATTTTGGTTATCACTGCTGAGAGAGACCAAGCTAGGAAACATAGGCCTTGACAAAAGAGAGGGATCATGAGCATCAGCTCAGGTAGGCTACTGATATGTAGTTAGCATAGGAGGTCGGGCAACACTAGCAACTAGAGTTTATGAAAGTTGCAATCCAGGGTTAGACATTGTCTACCTGATTGTATAGACAGGTCGTGACTGAGGCAACATATTATCACATGCACTACCATTGTGATGTCCCATAGGTTCTTAGACATCCAAATTACGCAAAGAGGAGTGGGACAAATTCCAGGGCTAAGGATCAGCTAGAGAGACAACCTGGTGAGGGGAGCATCCATAAAGGCTAGCTCACTTGTACATACACTTTTTGATTATTGCATAATTCTTTATACATATATACATTCATGGGATCCTTTTTTATAGTCTCATGGATATTGTACTTTTGAGTGATATACATACACTGCCTCATATATTGTATTATGACAATCACCAATTTTTGATATATATATGATACGAATTCGATATGATGTGATGTGTTCGTTTTATTTCATGCTTATGAATGTGTGGATGCATTTGATGTGATAATTTGACATGATCATATATTGTGATCATGTATGAATGCAATTATTTTATTTATGCTTATGCGATATATGAGATGTAATGATATGGAATGGATGCAATGTCATATTCTTTTATAGTATATTTTTATGATATTCCATGGGATGGATGATATGATATGCTTATATGATGCATATACAAATGATATGTATTTTTTTTCTTTTTGTGTAATTTTCTATGCAAGTTTATGATGTGATGATGTATGCATATAGATGTATGTATGGATAATGTAGATGTTCATGCTTATGATATGATGATGTGATGCAGGTTTATGATATGTATGCAATGATTTAAGATGCTTAGAATAATAAATTTATATTATTCTTCACAACTAAAATGATAATGCAATTGATTACATTTTGTTTTATTATGATGTGCCATGATAATGCAAGATGTATGCATGTTGATGATTTTTGGATGAAAGATCGATGCATTGATGATATTTTTGTTGACTGTCATGATACCAAGTTAGCATGGAGAGATGGAAGAAATAAGATTATTGACAATTGATTTTGATAATTGATTCAAAAATTCCAACAAGTCTATGATCCACCAAGACTTTATTAGAGATGGTGATGAGAAATGCAATGATGATAATTTTCTCATATCTTGGGATTTGGATTTTTCGTCGTTCCTTAATGTTTGATATAACACATAGGCATGATGCATCAAGGTATTGATAACCAGGATGGAATTGTATCTAGTATAATGGAATTTGAATTTGCAAACAAATAGGATAGTTCTTGTCCACATCTTGACATACAAAAACCTCATTGGAATGAAAGTTAGAAATTTAGAATATATCAGACCAAAGCATATGCAATAGTCAACAATGTGCTCCAAACAAATTCCCTACACACAACTAAGAAAGTATGCACCAAGATTATTTTACAAGAATACCCACAAGCACAACAAATGAAAGATAATGATCGATGCCCCATTCCTTTCTCTCTAAATCATTTTGATAGACATTATTGAGAGGTCCTCGAAATGGGTTATTAAGATAAATCATAAGAAAAGATTAAAGAAAAATAGTTAGTGTATCGATATCTCTTGCCAGTTTAAGATAACTAAGGTGATTTATGATACTGATGTCCATTGCAGGAAGGATACATCTTAGGGCATGTTGATCAGATGGTTTGATTAGGATGAGTTGTTTGATAAGCTGTTGATACAAACTTCATTGAATCGTTTACCTATGACCTAGACTTTAGATTTTGATACGTAGGTTCTCATTTCATGACTTGTGATACTTCTTTTCTACTTGTTTTTCCAAAGGTTGAAGATGACAAATGATTTATTATGGGTGAAAGCAAAATGGGGTGGATGGCTTTGAATTTTTTGGAATATTTCAATGTTTTTGGTATTTTGAAAATGTTTTGAGGCTTTTGGTCAACAGGTGTGGTTTCATTTGGGGCTTTTGGTTTCAAGGTATTTGATGTTGTTTAGGTTTTTTTGAATGTTTAATAATGTTTTTGGGCTTTTCCATTTTTCCATGTTTAGGGTTTTCTAAGATTTTACAAATGTTTAAGGGTTTTTCAAATTTTTGAATGTTTAGGGATTTTCTGAGAGTTTCAACCAATAACCCAACCTAAAAGACCTATCCTAGGGGCCTCGGGGGCTAATCAAAGATTATCCTTGTCTACATTATACACAGAGAGACCATGTAGTTCGACTAACTTGACTTATTGATAATGATATATTAATAATTGATGGAATGCTACTTTATTATGACTAACTCCTAAAGGATTGACCTAGGGTGTCTTGGGGGCACATCTATGATGGCCTTGCCTACGTTCAAGCTTGAAGACAATGTAGTTTGAGTAGGTACTATTTTTGGATTTTCAATGTTTTGACCTTTTTAGGGTTTTTGGATGTGTTTTGAATGTTTTGGATTTTAGCTATATAGGATTTTGATGTTTTTGGATTTTCTGATTTTGCAAGTGTTTTTGGATTTTCTGATGAATGTTTAATGAATGTTTTTGGGAATTTCAATTGTGATTTCCAATAACCCTAAGATATACAAGATCCTGATTTGATCCATAACAAATTTCCCCCAGTGTGATATGATAGACTACCTTGATACAAGTAGGACAAACTGACCTTAGGAATATGCCAAGTAGTACTAAAGGGATGTGATACTTCATAATATCAAGCTATGATAAGGACATAGATGGGTGAGGGAATAAATAGGATGGATGAGGTGATAGATGGATGCAATGCCAAGAACTATAGGATAAAGAGCCAAAGAATATATGGAGGTGCTTTATTTATTCAAGGCACCTGTTTGCCAGGTTTTCACCATGGTACTTGCCCAAAGAGCCACTGAAGTGGTCTTCACAAGAGGATGATTTTTTTCTTTACTGTTTTCAATCCCTTTTCTCATTTTTTTGGATTTTTGATCATTTTTATGATTTTTTTTGTATTTTTCAAATTTACACCCTTCAAGACTAGGCATAAAACTTTTTAAGATGCAAGCTATTGGTTGGTTCCTGCAACGGTTCACCTTTAGGTGTTGACAATTGGTATGCTCCCGATCCATAACTTGCTATGATGACAAAGGTACCCAACTAGTTAGGCTCAAAATTTCCTTTATTGTCCTGATTTGGAAGATTCTTTTGATTTTGCTTTAGGAAAAGATCCCCTACCTGGAAATACCAACATTTGATCTTCTTGTTATAGCTTTGTTTTAGTCAATTTTGATATACTTGCAAGTGATTAAGGGCATCAAGATGATGCTCGTCCAGGAATTCTAGCTCATTCAGCCAAGATATCCTATATTCTTCATTATTGATCAAGTTTTGTAGTGATACTCACAATCACAGGAGCTCAAACTCAATAGGAAGAATATATTTTGATTCATAGACCAAGGAGAAAGGGGTTGCACCTGTAGGTGTGCAGTTACTGGTTCGATAGGCCCAAAGAGTGGGATTTAACTATAGATGTCAGTCACGACCAACTTCATTGACTATTTTCTTTAGGATTTTAGAATGATCTTGTTTGTAGCCTCAACTTGCCCATTTCCTTGGGGGTAATACGAGGTATAAAATTAGTGTCGGATGTTGAATCTTAGACATGACTCTTTAACATCCTAATTCTTCAAGGGTGTTCCATTGTCTAAGATAAAGGTTTGTGGAACACCATAACTACATATTAGGTAATTCAGGATAAACTTGGAAATTTGCTTCCCCATTATGTAGGTCATAAGAATGGCTTCGAACCACTTGGTAAAATATTCAGTGGCTGTTATGATAAAATTGTGGCCATTGGATGAGGTTGGAGTGATATTTTCTATGAGTTCAAGTCCCCATTGCAAGAAAGGCCAAGGTGTGATCATTGGGTACAATTCCTAAGTTGGAGCATGAATCAAATTTCCATGTTGTTGACACTAGACACATTTTTGCACATATTGATGAGCTTCTCTTTCCATGGTTGGCCAGTAGTACCCTATCTTAATAGTTTCTTAGCTAAAGTCATACCACTAGATGGGAATCACATATATCATGATGAACTTATGTTAAAGCGGTCAAGGCTTCCTCTTGGTTAAGACATCGTAGTAATTTCCCTTTGA